>VDFB02342774.1:0-24582 GCA_007258455.2 Sequoia sempervirens | reverse complement strand
TTAGGGCGCACTTTCTAGAGGCCTCCGGAGTCTTCTCTTCAGTCTATAAAAGGAGGTTCCTTCTCTTCATTTGGTTATCTTTTATCTACAGGAATGTTATGCTGCCGGATTGGCTTTGGGATTGCTTCGAGGAATGTAAGCCTCCTAGCTTGGCTCTTCTTCTTGCTTGAAAGACAGCAACTAGTTGAGAGGTTCGAGTGTTATTGATTTGTCTTTTCAGTTATAGTTGGTTTCCTATCCTTTGTAGTTGAGTTAGATCATTTTCTATCAATTCCAGAGTTGCTGGTCATGATTGCTGAATGTATGTTTCTGTTCACAAGTCTCAAATCATAAACATTCTCGTTTTGGGTATTGTCTCATTGTGTTTCCCTGTTGGAGGCGACCCTTCATGAATATTTGCAGATTTTAATATGAAGTTTGCGATTTTATAAAGCAAATTCATCATTCCTGAAGGGCCGTGATTCCGCCATATGGTATTCTATCTGCCTTCTCAGTTGGAAAGCACATTCTTGACGTCGAGTACTTCAGTATTCTTGCTTATTTCCCTTAATAGCACTGTAATTCTTAGCACTCCACCATATGGTCGCCTCCTTCCCATATTGGATTGGGTAGCACATGCTTGGTGTTGAGTTTGTTTTCAGTACTTGTAGCATAGAAGATCCTCTGACCATATGTTCGTCCTTCGCGGACACATTCTTGGTTAGAGTTACCTTCAGTTGCATTTTGTTTAAGGCACTGACGATCCTCTTGCCATATGACAGCCTCTCTTGTTGAGATTGAGTGCGCATTCTTGGCAACGAGTTATTTGTAATCTGCTGGTTTGAATTATCTAACCCTAACAGGTGCTCTTTGCATTGTTATGTACTTGGTAAAAATTGAAAAAAAATTGGCTCGGAATATTTCATTATGCCAAATGGTTAATCTTTTAAATGTGTATTTTATTATCTTAACGTCACGATGGAGGGGACATGACAAATCCTGAACTCCAATTCAAGGAGTTAGCTCAACTAAAGTAGTGGGGATCAGTGGACACTTACATTGCTGATTTCCAGAGACTCTCTGTGCTAGTTATGGATATATCAAAGAGGAGGTTGTTGGTCTTGTTTATGGATGGATTGATGGACCCTCTAAGGGGTTGGATCAAAGCACTCAATCCTAGATCGCTATAGGAGGCAATCAAGAAAGCTAGGGACATGGATTCTGCCAATTTGAAGAACAAAATGCAATCAAAGGGTTCCACATTTCAGAAGGACAAAGACAAGAAACCATTTCAGATAGAGGGGCCCAAGAAAAATAGATTGGATGATGATATTAGATAGGATTTGCAGAGAAAGAAACTATGCTTCGACTGTAGGGAGCCTTGGGAACTAGGACATAGGTGTCTTGGTAAAGGAAAGGTGCATTATATAGAGATAGTTTCTGATAGTGAGGAAGGGGAGAAATCTGATTATAACCAGCACAACGAACAAAGTGATTTAGATGATGAGTAGTTGGGAGCCAATGGGACGCCACCTAAGAGGGCGAAGGGTAGTACTCTTGCGACTATGTTCAGTGCAATAAAATTTGAATCTTTCAAAGTTTGTCGAGTGTTACAGGGTTAGAGAATCATAGTTCCAATTGATATTGAGACTACCCACAACTTTATAGACTTTGCATTGGTTACCAAGAAGGGTCTACAGATTGTGGAGCATGGGGGGTTTAATGTCATGGTTGCAGATGGATATCAGATTTCCTGTGAGCAGAAGGTTCCACAGATGAGCATCACGATAGGTAACCATACAATTACCGATGACTTTTATGTGGTGGACTTAGGAGACAACAATGCTATTTTGGGCATCTAGTGTCTACATTCTCTTGGGAAGTATTCACAAAACTTTCAGACCATGGAATTCAAGTTTAAGGTAGATGGCAGGAAAGTTGTCTTCAGGGGAATGACTAATGGTGCCCCTAGAGTTGTCTCAGCAAAAAGAATGGAGAGTATTTTTAGGCATGGCGATTTGCATGGACATGAGGAGAGGTATGATTCAGAAACTTTGGTTTATACACATAGTGTGCATCATGTGAACCATGAGACACCTCTTTTGGAGAGCCCATTAAAGGCTCAAGTCATGGTTATGGATGAGATAGTTGAGCACACACCTTGTGGTCAAGCCAATAGTTATATGCATGCATGTGTTGAAGATTCCTTGGTGGAGTATGAGGCTGCTCCAATTTCAGAACTAGTGACACTAGTCATAGAGACATTTGATGGTGATGGGTATGTACTTGGAGGTGTGGAGTCTTAGTTGGTTTATGATCCAAGGTATGAAGATGTCCTAGAGGTACTTGTTTTTGGGTGTGTTGTGGACCTTTTCGATACATCACCTATCCAAAATGGGGACCCCCTAAATTTTTTTTGCTCCACTCGGCTCCTTTTTGGCTTTGGTTTGTGTCTTTCTCTCTCGTTCTGCTTCTTTTCCGCTATCTGCTTTCCGGGGGACGCTCCTGTTTGCGAGCTTAAATCGAAAATTTGACCAAGTGCTGAAATTAGGGTTTCATATCTTTAGGTCACTTTGGGGTCAGACTGAGTCGGTTTGTCAGCTTTTGAGCCTAACACTGCTATTACAATGCTTTCAGCAAGCAACCCCTAAATTTTCACTGAATTCTGCCAATTTTCTATTTTTAGTAAGTGTCGGTTTAGGGTTGATTTTCTCAAGATTTTCACATTTGAGCAACTTCATTGCATTTTGAACCCTTCGAGTCCATTTCTGACAGAAATTTGAGCAAAAACGGACGACTTGCTATTTTTAGCAGTCCGGCTTCCGGAGCAGATTTCAGGGCCTTCATGTTACATTTTTTTTTATGCATGTCCGAAGATTCTTTCTGGGTTTTTCGAAACCTTCGCAGTGATATGACATGCAAAGCAGGATAACAACTTTCAGCACCCAGCCTTCGGAGGCCGATATTAGGGTTTGCTTGCAGAATTTTCGGCGCATGTCGGCATATTCTTTCTGGGTTTTCAAGGAGCTTCGTGATGGTGTAACATGCAAATGGAACTGATCACTTTTCAGAAACTTACTATTTTTAGCCAGTGCTTGCATGTTGGTGATTTTTCTGGGTTTTTCTGGGTTTTTCAAGATTCTTCGGGCAGTGTGACATGCAAATTCATCCAGCAGCCGGATGACCACTTTTCTGGCCACTTTCTATTTTTAGCAGGTACCGCACAGGCAGCTGCTCAGCACTTCAGAGCTACAAACTGATCATCATTCAACTGAAACGGGGCAAGCAGAGCTCATCTGAGGAACATGCACAAAATTAAGGTTTCGAGCTTGAAGGCTAAAAATGAGGAGTCAAACGACAAAGTGCCCTAAAACTGAAGTATCCATCGTGGTCAGTATCCTTCAAGGAGTCTGCTGGTCGAACGGAGATAAGGAAGTCCCAGAAACGAGCACTTACTATAAATAGTAAGTCACTTTAGAAACAGCTATAATTGGCAGGTCAGCATCAAATCTCAGCGGATACAAGTCAAACATGTGAAAGAATCTTTGGCACAAATTTCGAGACAAACAGAATTGCAGAGAATGAAGAATCAGATAATTGCTATTTTTAGCAAGAAATTAGGGTTTCCTAGAATCAAGGACAGAACAGGATAGTCCCTCAAGAACAACATCCAGTCACGATCACCACGCTTCAGGCATCTAGCACATGAAATTTGAAGACTTTCTGAGCAGTTTCTATTTTTAGCAGGTTGCTAAAAATAGCAGGTATAAACGGACTTCGGGCATCAATGGCACAAATCAGTTGAAGTTCATGAGCAGGGCGAAAATCAGGCTTTCCAAGGTCAAAATTCAGCTTGGATAAATAAGAAAATTCGCAGAACTTTCTAAAAATAGAAAGTCAAAAGTAAATTAGGGTTTATAAAGAAAATCAACTTAAATCAAAAGGTACCGAAATTCACTAAACGGATAAATTTTCAAGTCCAGCATCGAAATCCACCTTGAGAAGATGAACAGAGGCGGAAAAATGACTAAGTCTGGAAAACCGGAAGTAGCATGGGGCAAAGGCGCCCTTGGGCTTGAAATCTCACTAAGTGTTCAAACTGAAAGTTGCACATGTAATATGCGCCATGAAGGAGGATATGTTAAATGCGCCCAAGGTCTTGAAAAATGCTAAGGCATAAAATATTGAAAGCACCATGTGAGATATGCGCCCCCTTTCCAGGCTTGGGAGAATTTTCTAAGGCATTAAAATTGGATGTTCAACCTGCCACATGCGCCCAAGACATAAATTAAAAGTTTGATATGTAAAATGCGCCCCATTTTGCAAGGAATCTCTAAATTTTTCTAAGGCAGGAAACTGGACGCCCATGGGTCAAAATGCGCCCCTCTTCAAAATGGAAGTTGCTAGTGTTAAATGCGCCCTTGAAAGCAACATGAGGAAGGTAAAAATTTCCTAAGTCACGAATTGAAAGCTCATGGGTCCAAATGCCTTAACTGAAGTGTAAATACATTATATGCTTAAGTCAAATTTGGATGTTTCATGTGATGCGCCTAAGTATGTAGAGGTGTTGAAAGTGAAATTTTTACTAAGTGTCAAAGTGAATCTTGCCCTCTCATATGCACCCATGATAAATTGGAAGCTTGACAGGTGATTTGCGCCCAATAGGATATTAGGGATTCAAAATTTTTGCAAGTGATGAAATTGAAAGTTGCCCAAGGGATTTGCACCTCAAGGTTCATAGGGTCATTTGCGCCTGAGGATGGCTTGGAAAATGCTAAGTGTTGTAAAACTTAAAGTCCGCCATGTAAAATGCGCTCACCAGAGAGAATTGAAGCTTCAACCTCTAAATGCGCCTAAGTGTTAAAAGTGGAAGCTCCGGATACCATTTGCGCCTAAGGAATAAACTAAAAGTTAACCCATCCAGATGCGCCTAAGGCATTGATTGAAGCTTGATATGTGATATGCGCCTTAACTTGTAGAGAGTTTGAAGAAAATTCTAAGTATGGAAATTAAAAGTTCAGCATGCCATATGCGCCCAAAACCATGAAAGGAATATCAAGCCACGAAATTGAAGCCTCCACCATGGAAAATGCGCCTCCGTGAAACTCACTTCTTTAAGTGATAAAGGAAAACCCTGAATAACATTGATGCTCCACACCCCAATATGTGCTTTGGAGGAGGTTGATGTGGTGCAAGCGCGATTCGAAGCAATGCGGTCAGAGAGAAGGAAAGGGAACGAGTCATGGACGAATCTTCTAGAAGGGTAGTGGGCATTAATTGCCATGGTGGTCAAAGGATAATATGTGATGTCCCCTCGCTAGACAGTTCTCGGGAACAGAGCGTTAGCCCTTTATTGGACCCTTGTGGGCTAGCCAGTTTGGATAGAGGGTCAGTGGTGCATTTTGGAGAGTTTGTTTGTTCGTGTTTTTAGTGGACAGTGTTTAGATCTCAGTGAGCATTGGCATTCCAGGAGTTCATTGCTTCTGACGGCACGAGATTATCCTGTGATTTGAGCATTCTACGGGATTTTAAGTGATTTAAGTTAATTTATTAACTTAAAACGCCCTTTTTATAAAGTCACCTTGACTTTATTTATATTTTTATATCACTTAAATGAGAAAGGAGGATTATAATATTTCAATGACTTTAAATATTATAAAAGTGCGCCCAACTATTGGAAAGTGATATATTAAAATATTATAATATTTTGAAAACCTAAAATGGGCGTATCATTATGGAAATGCGTGCTTTGCATAAAGAGGCATTTTTGGCAATAGAAACTCACCTTTTGATTATTTCGAATTGCCTTGAGCATCTTTCTCTGAGCATTCTCCTGAGAGCAGGGTTTGATCATTGTGTCCATTGGAGAACGGGAAACTCTTCAATGTTGAGTACGTTTGAAGCTGTGAGAGATCAGCCGAATCCGTACAGTTGAGGGCTTCACACAGAAGTTCTACAGATTTCAGACAGAGTTTTACTTTGCAGTTGTTTATGCTTGATAATAACTGAGGGGTTCTTGGTGGCGTACTTCTTGCTTCTGGAATTCTTCTTCAGAGATTCATTTCCTTCTTGTTCATGGCCGTACGGCCTACCTTGGTTCTTGTGCCTTGAGAAAGGCGTGTGAAGCAGTTAAGGAAAACGCCTTCTTTTTGAGAGGGGTTTGACATCCATCTTGGGCGGCTAGCTATTACAATGCTTTGTGACCAATTTCTGAGCTGGAGAAACCTTGTCTGGAGCTTGGGCGTGCTTTTATGCTGATTTTCACCATTTCCGGCTGTAGACCTGGCCAGTTTCTTATTTAAATAATCTGGAGCCTGATTGGTATGTTTATTGTTCCTAATCTATCTGTTGGTGTTTGATAATACATTTTGTACTTTCAATTTGAAGGAATAAGTTTAAATTTCTCTTTTGTGAGCAAAATATGCTGCGCCCCTTCTCTTCTTTCTACTAAGATTTCTCTAAAAAACTCTAAAAAAACACTTTAAAGATTTAAGAAAAGAGGGTTATGAACTGAGAGCCAGCAGGGCTCATCACGTATCATGCTATTTTTGGGAGCATTTATGACGCCACTCCACCTTCTGGCAGTTTTTAGGGCAAACTCGTCTAGGGCTGAGGTGGCTCAATCTGAGCCCTCCATTGTAATTCGATCTGGACCGTCCATTGGAACTGGCCAGCTATAAAAGGGGGAGTCCCCCTCATTTGTAATCTAATAGTTAGAATCAGAGAATAGTGAGTATAGTGGATTTGAAGCAGAATAGAGAGTAGATACTTTTGAGTTAGAATAGTTTTCATTTGCATTGTTGAAGAAGAAGGGGAATTCTCCCATTGAGAATTTTGTAAGAGATTGTCACAAAAGGCTAATCATAATAAAGCATTTCATTGATGGTGAATTCAAACTTTGTTGTGAGCAGTTAGTGAGGTTTCTTCTTCCTTTGACTTCAACTAGGATTTAATTTCATGCTAATAGTTAGACATGGATGTTTATGTTTAATGTAAGTGAGCTTCTTTATCCATACCACTAACGATCTTGCTGATGGTAAGCTCGTCCTGCGTGGTCAACTGGAACATTTTACACTTAACTTCGATCAAGGTTCATGTGTAGTTATGCATCGTTGTGATGGTAGTTGCACTATTGAATCGTGATTTGAACACCTTTCATATCCTTTGAAGATTGCACTTACTTTGTTGAAGCTGTCCAACAGGAGGCTAGACAATGTTTGTTGAAGTTCATTGAAGTTGAGCATAACATTCTTTGCATTTAGATTAGGGTTTAGATTTTAAAAATCTCTGCAGCCATTCAAATTCCGCATAATTTTGGTTAGTTTTAGGAAATTTGCACTCTAAAGCCAAATCATTCGCACAAAATCCCTTTCAAAAAGCATATATTGGTTGTTACTACACGCATTCAGAACAATTACGTAAGTCCCCTCGTAAGAACACAGCAAATACACATCAACCAAACTGGGTCTATTCGCATTAAAGGAACCTTGGAGTTGAAAGCGTGATCTCACTTGCAATCTTAGCACGCTGAATACTTTGTTCAAGAGAGAATAGAGTATCCATTGGGAAACTTTGTTCTGCATTGGTGGGTCACGAAAATCACATCAGCGTGGTGGCATATAATTGAGTTTCAAATGGACTATGGTCTATGGCACAAAGATGAGCATGAGGGTAGAAGTATTCCAACCCTAACCCATTGGTTTCTAACTCATACATTGTTGATAGATGGCTGTCCTACCTTGCTGGTGAGGGAGTTTTCAGGGTATACCTTGAGGACAACAACTGATTGGATGGATTGGAGAGGTTGGGATCACTACTTCAGCATTGGAGGCTGGCATGATGATAAGGTCCTATCATCATATGACATTGGAGGTGTAAGAGACCAGGTGTCTCTCAACCCCTGACTGAAGCTTGAATGAAGTTTATTTGACGTTTTGAGGGTTTGTGATTTTTGTGATATATTGAAATGGTGCGATTTTGATAAAATGCTTCTAAAAATTTATAATAAATATGAGAATACAGCTACTGCAACAAATCAGCTTCTAGAGCGATGATAAATGATTGTATTATTTTGCTGAATGATTACAATGATGAATCTCAAACATGCAAGCAAAAAGGCAATAGTATTTATTTAAAAACCTAGCTTATTTGCAACCACCTGAAAGAAGAGGAAATGGTACGGCTTGCTTCAGATACAGACTTCTCCTGCTCAAAGATGGATGCAAAACCCTCAGAAGGTCGAGGCACCACCACTGGAGAAGATAGAATGCAAAAAGGCAAGGCGACTTGCTTGATATGAAAAGTACGGCCTTGCAGCTGTGTGGTACGACCTCCAACCAGCAAGTACAAAATCCGTACGGCCTAGGATAATGTGCCAGATAAACAATATGAATAGCCACTGTGTTGGATTCTCTTCTGGAAGAAAATCGATCCAACTATTGACTGAAACCCCAACTGAAATCCCACGAATATGCTCTGTAATGACTTCTGTATGAAGCCACTCAACTGACAATCTTCAGCTGAATCTTTCATAGCCTCAGTATGCCTGATCATGAAGAGGTGACGTTCTCCACAATCTGTTTACAGAAACCCTTGTTTCTCCAACTCCAAATGTTCTCAGAGAGAAAAGACAAATTCAAATGATCATCAATAATGAGTTCGATTTGCCTTGAAGAGAAATATATACCTCTCTCAAAAATTTGACCCCCTTCAAAAAAGCAATTTAAATGCATTTAATAATATAAAATTCGCCTCTTTTGAACTTAGGCAATTTCATTAATAAATGGCGTCCTTTTTAAATGAGTAATAAATACTCATTTAATATTAATATTACTCCACTATTATAAAGTATTAAATACTTTATAATTCGCCATTAATTAATATTTTAATATTTCACTTAAAGTGACTTTATAATATAAAGTCATAATAATAATTATTTAATTATTATTAAATGCTCCCTTATTCACCGTTTGCTCATCAAACTGTCAAACTGAGTCAAAACTGAGATGACCAACTGAACCAGATGCCCTGCCAGAAATAGTAACCCTGTATGCCTGACTTACTATAAATAGTAAGTGCCTGAATATCGCTTTGTAAGTCTCCGCAAAGGCCCAAACCTGAATCAACTGATGGAGTGATGTCTCGAAACTCTGGATAACTGCCAAGGACAACCCTCTAATCAAAACTGTCAGCCTACGAGAGTCAAATTGATAGGCTCACTCCTCAACAAACAACGTCAGCTAAAACGGGGACATTACAGGAGGGACCTTTTGCACTATCATAGGTATGATTTTCAGTTTGTTTGGTGCTGTTCTGATTTTTATCAGCAGCCTAGTAAGGGCTGGTATGTTTTTCTATGGACTTGTGGTGGGCATCTTTCACATCCATAGGGAATCATTAAGAGTGGGATGGATAGTTGATGATGGTGACACTATGAGAGACATCTATCTCTTCATTTTTAGTGGGTGTAATGGTGTGATGATTGGGGATCCAGGGATTGGTGTAATTGGTACACTACTTCACAAGGCTCATGCTGAGTTACTTCACAACTTTTGGTGTGGTATTGATTGTATCAGAGTGGAGCAGCAAAAGACTTGGTACAAGCGGTCGTGCTTCAAAGATCATATCATACATTACTTGTCGAGACATGAGTCTCTTCAGGGCTTTGGTTTTGTTTAGTGTTTTGTCTTTGATAGACTTAAAACTCATGGATGGTGGAGCCTTTGGAGGTAAGGAGTTTTGGTACATGTTGTTGAGGGTTATGCATCCTTGTTCCTATAGCTACACAAGTAGAATAGATGGAAGGGGAGTAGGTTTTTGGAATTTGGGGAATGGAGCCAAATTGAGTTTGAGTGTGTTTGGCTAGTTGTGCTTCATAGTTGGCCACCAGAGCTCACTTCACATAACATTCTTCATATTCTCTTTGAGAGATGCAGCCACAAGTTGAGTAGGGTGATCACATAGTACTGGATTGGATGGAGATACTTGTCACTTGATGGTATTTTGCAGAATATAGGGTTGCAATTGCTTGTGGGCAAGCAATTATGGGAAGGGAGGACTCTCATGTCCCCATTTTCGGAGTGATCACCTAATGTTGTGGGGTAGCCTATTTAATTTGTGTAGGCCAAGTCAAAGGGCTAAGGGAATTAATTAATTTAATTATTCAATATTGCTTGGCAAAAAAATACATTTAAAAGGGTAATATTAAATAATTAGATTGAAGTTACGTTAAGGAAATATTTTAAAAAGGTACTTTATTAAGTCACTTTATTAAAAAAGGAGCTTGATATGATTTGAGCGGTAAATTTCAAGTGGGTTTCTTTGAAAGGATATAAAATTCGGAAATGAGGCTCATTTGAGGTATGCAGATTATTATATTTCTTCTTGGTTTTTGAAGAGTTTTCAGAGCTCTAAACCCTAGGTCAAAATTCTTAAGGTATCTGGTTTTGGTAGTGAGACCATCTGCCCTAGTTGGATTCAGGTAGAATCACCCAGGTTTTGTGATTGCACAATAATAAAGTTACAAAAATTTGTGAAGTCTTGTATCAAGACAAATTTCAAAGAAAATGTGGAGTTGTAGAGTTATGGTAGGAATGAATTAATATATTGTATTTGATAGCTGGAGATAGAACTGTACAATTCCAGAGTGTTTTCAGGTGGGAGGTTTCAGACAAATATTTTATTGGAATCAGCACCTGGATTTCCATACCAATATTCAAGTAATATTAATTAGTGGGAGTATTGTGGATTTTGGGAAGTGGATAGTCAGTACTCCCTTAAAGAAATTCGTGGCCTCTATAAATGATGCTGTACCATTTAAAAGAGGCGCAGCTGTTAGTAAAAGCTGTTGTGAAGGTAATGAGTGTTGACGTGGACAAGAAGACAGCAAAAAGGAGAGAAACACCCAGTAAAACATTTGCTGCCGTACACTTCCGAAAAGGCCATCGTGCCATATTAATAAGTCTGCCATACTTTTGCTGGGTGCTCTTTTTGATAATAGGAAGTTTTATGAATATGTGGGGATTTTAAGAAGAGTATGGTCAAAGAAATACTGTCATTCCATTCAGGTCAGACTAAATTCTTTTGTAAATTGATATATGTAATGGTATATATATATATATTTGAGCATATTGTTGTTGAGTCAGTATAACAGCTCTCTCTTTCCATTGTAAACAACAAACTTATATTTTATAATTCCTGCAAATTTCTATTATTTTGTCATTGCTACTGTGGAAGTTATATACTGTGAAGTATTGCATAGAACATCTATTGAACTCCATTAGATAAAATCATCTGGGAATAACTCAGTACAATTGTATAACAACTGTTGACAAAATGCTTGCATTGTAAAACAAATAGAATAATCGTAAAAACCTACCAATCTGGAGTCCGGGTCTTTACAAAAGGGTGATTAAATGTTTTCATATAATGAATTATTTAATGCAAAAGTGTTTTTTTGGGAAAAAGTAGCAAATAAGCAAAAACGCTTTTTCGAAAAAGCAAAGATCACTTTTCTAAAAAATTGAAAAGCAAAAAGTGTTTTTAAAAAAGCAACAAAAAAGAAAAATTGTTTTTCGAAAAAGCAGTAAAAAAGCAAAAAAGCACTTTTTTGGAAAAAGTAATGAAAAAGCTATAAAAGGAGGTGTTGGGGGCTCATTGTTATGATGTTGAAGAATGATATTGTTATGTTGCCGGATTGGCTCTGCATTCTTCAAGTCTTTGAGGATGGAAATCCTCATGGATTTTCTAGTTTTGGAATTGAAAGAAATTCCCTAGCTAGATTAGGGTGATTCCATAGAGGGGTCACCATTGGTGCTGATTGCAACTTTCAGTTTTGGCTTTATTGTTTGATGTGCTTTGATGGTGTTTTGGTTTGCATTTTGAGTAGATTGATTGCAGTTTGAAGGAGTTGTTTCAGATTTCTTGTGTGGGGCGATTGGGAAAACTTAAGGCTGGCCGTACCATTCCTTGGTAATGCTGGTCGAGTGATTTTCTGAGTTTGTGACAGACTTGTAGCTGCTGTTCAAACATTATCAGTGCATCATAGTACATTCCGGGGAAGTGATAAGTTGATTAGAGTGAGCTGGAAACATTGTTGTATGTTTACATTGGTCATTGGGTGCATTTGGGGGTGAATCATTGAAGATTTCCGAGTCTTCATCTCGCTGTTCGGACTGATGCAGCGAAGTTTCAGACCTGTTCCAGTCACTCATTTTCCATTTAAATGAGGTATACTTGCTATTTCAATGATGGGTGGTTAGTTTCCTGAGTGGTGATACTTTGGGGGTGTTCTAGTTAGTTTCATTTCATATCATTGTCTTGTATTTGAATGATTTCAAAGAGCTAACATTGTAACTCTGAGTGGTACTTCCACTAGTGATCTGCTCATTTTATTTTGTGATGCTCACCCCATTGAATAAGTGGCTCTTGTACTCATGTCATTGAACAAGTGGCTTTGGCACTCACTCACCACTACAAAGTGGAAGAATTGTATTCATGCACGACTAAGAAAGTGGAATTGTTGTTCATTTCTTCTACTCGCTCACCATTGAAAAGTGTAATGTCCCCATTTTGCGAGCATCAGAGTTCGTAAGGATTAGCCTATCATTTGACCCTCGTAGGCTAACAATTATGGATAGAGGGTCTTCTGTGGCAGTTACTGGTGATTTAGAGACATTACTCTTCAGTTGGATTCAGGTTTTGGCCTTTGCACAGGTTATTTGACTCAGATTGGCACACTTACTATTTATAGTAAGTTACTATTTTGGGAGAGTCAAGGTTCCTATTAATAGAGACACCTGAGCAAAGCATATTGGCAGTGTCGACCTTGATTGGGCCTTTGTAGCTGTTTCTAGACTCAGTTTCACATACTTACTATTTATAGTAAGTCACTATTCAAGGTTTCTATTTTCAGATAGGCATCCAATCACATGGAGAATAGGGAGAGTCGACTCCTAGCTCAGACGGCTTAGCAATCAGACAAGTACATCAAGAGATATTAAAGTTTAAGTGACTTAAGTGATTTATTTAATATTTTAATATTATTATAAAGTTACAAAGTAACTTTATAATAATAAAGTCACTTTAATATAATAAAGTGCGTTAAGTGAATAATTTAATGTGGAAATAAATCTTTTATCCCATATTGGCCAGGAAGGTGTTTGAGCTCTCTTAAGGAAAGAATAAAAAGAGAGGCAAGAGCTCATTTTCAGCATCCAGTTGATGAATAATATTTTGATTGATTTTTTATTAGTGGAGTCTAGTGCTTTCGCAATTTTCTTCTTTGATCATAGGAAATGAAAACTTCCTATTGATAGCATAACTGAGGGAGTGAAAGATCTCTTGAAGGGTTGCAAATTGAGGAGAGGATAATTCGGTCCTTTCATTTGTGCATCATTGAGGAGATACAAACAAGGGTTTGATGAGCAGATTTTAGATCGTTGAATATTTTTCATTGCTGCTACAGTTCCCGCGCTACAGTATGCGTGAATAGTAAAAGCTACAGTGCCGCTACAGTATAATCCAGATTTGCAAGGGTTCTATGTAGAATATATTTATTGCTGATTGCTACAGGGGCGTGAATAGTACCCGCGCTACAGTGACATGGTGAATATGAGAATAAATTAAGGGTTTCAAAGAGTTATATATTTGCAGATCAGAAGTTAATGCACTGCTGCTACAGTGGCGTGAACAGTGTCGCACTACAGTGCTAGGTTATCATTTTTGGAGTTCTTTGGAGTGCTAGGTTGTATGATAAGTCTTCATCGATTTGGTCATTGAGAGGATCGATTTGCATCGTCGATCAGTAGATAATAAGTTTTCAGACTAAACAGAGACGGCACTTCTTTGGCTGCGACTTGGTTTGTGAAGTGTTCATAGGCTGTATTCTCATCAGCATCAAAGGCACATCTGCTAATCAGGTTCCTCTTTGTCAATTGCATAGTATATAGAATGCTTCATGGTTGTTGTAGGTGTCCACAGAAATCAGATTGGTATTGTTGTATCTTCATTTGTAAGTCAAGAGTATAGTTGCTGCTGTAGGTATTTATATCAGATTTGTTGTTTTTGCTGGGTGCTCATTGTAATGCCAAGAGTCTCAGTTACTGCTGTGTGAGTTCTAGGGTGTTATCTTACCATGGTTGTGTGTAAATGATGTTCTAGACCGAGTCTTTTAATTGCTGTTCAAATTCTGGGTTAATCTAGATTGTGACAGTCATGCCTACACTCAGAAAATTCACGAAATAATTGTTGTTCCAGTCATTGCTGTTAAGGGTTCAGATTTGCATATTTCCGGTATGAGCTCATAATTTCATGAAATGTAAAGGGACAAATCTGTATTAAAGTCACTTGTTCCTTGTAAAGGATATTATGGATTTGTTTTCTAGCCTTCATAGTACTATCAGCATATCTTTCATTTGAGCATTGGCATATGTTATTTGCACTTTCTTTATTCCTTGGCAAAACATCATTGAAAACTCAAGCAAAACCCAAACACTGAAAACATTGAATATCAAACAAAGGGCAGAAAATTGTGGTTGATTAGAGTCCACCAGGTGTGGGTTCTTACAGAAGTGGAAGAGTTAGCTTTCATTTCCTTTATTGTATAAGAAGTGGAAGTATTGAGCTAACTCCATTGAACAAGTGGATCAACTTCAGCTGCTTTAATTGCAAAGTATTATTGTAATCCTTACATTGTATGCTCTCAACTTGCCCATATCGGGAACTTGGTGATCAGAAAGTGGAAAGGAAAGTTGATTAGCAATTTCTATTATTGAGCTAACGAGAATTTTTGAAGAAGTAAGGGTGGTTATTACAAAACATGACAAAAAGACCCACTGTCGTACACGTGGAAATCCTCAAGAGAACTCTTACAAACACAATCGTTGATGGAGGCTTAGGAGTAATACTTCCCAAAGACATATGGAAGAGTCTCTGAAAACCCACTATCCAGCCACCAACCTTTCAACTGGTAGGAGCTAACCAACAAGGGGTTAAAGTCTTAGGAGTTCTAATGGGCTAGAAGGTATGAATTGGAACTCAATTTTTTTCTGTTAAATTTTGTTGCTATCTCTTTGCATAAAAGGACCTATGATGCATTTTTGGGTTGAGGATGGCTGATAGTAGCCAAATTTGACCACAACTGCAAGAAAAATATAATATCCATTGAGAATAAAGGTAGAAAATATATAATTGATTTGAAAAAGCAAGTTGTCAGTAAGTAGCTTCCTTGGATTTAGACGCAAAACTAGGGGAAACCTAGGGAGAAAATGAGAAAGGCCTCATGGAGCCAAACGAAGAAGGGATCTTAGAGTTGTAGCATTGCTCCAAAGATAAATCAAGTTCCTTGGATGGACTATTTCATTAGAGGATTATGGGATCTTTCAACTAGAGTCTAATATGATCTGCTTCAAAGGCTGTGGCCATATTTTATTGTAGCTATGACCTCCCTATGTTATACTAGTATAAATTAAAGACTCTTCAAGACAATGAATCACACCATTTCATTTGGTATGGCAGCTTAAAGCATGAAATCAAGTCTTTTCAAAAGGCATGGCTAGAAAAAACGATAGTTGTAGCTCCTTTAGATATTTAATCAAAGCTGCAAACAATTAAGTAAAATGGGACGACAGTACCTTCATAAGCTGCAAGCTGGTATTAAATAAATTAACACTGGAGTGTCAACATCAAATGTCTAGAAAATTGGTTTGGTTTAACTAGCTGATAATATAAAATATTACTTGCATAATAGATTCTCAGAAATAAAAAACTAGAAACTCCACACACAAAAATTCTAGAAAACTTCAAATCTTCACACCAACTGAAAGACACTGAAAACCTGCAATTTCTCAGCTCAATGGTAATTCCTGAATAGAATTACTCAATTTGATAGGAGGGTTTTTGTCCTCAAATCCATTCTTTACCAAAGGATTTTTGTTCTAGAGCAAAAAAGAAGAATGATGTTCAATCTTTAGTGAAATGAATTTGGTAATATGAATTGGTAACCCTCTCTATTTCTCAACCCCTCCTTATATAGCATTTTTGAAGGAAAAATAATATTATTTTCCTTTTTTCTTCTTTTCCCTCCAAACTTTATTTTTGAATTTGGACTCCACTCCTAGCATCACTTCTGGTCCCTCTTTTAAAACAACCTTTTTAATAACAAAACATAAAAGTTTCCTTTTTATGAATATAACTTAAAAGTTACTTTTTGACAATGTTTACTCACTTATTCTACTTGACAAGTTTTAGAGTAAACGAAAGTAACATAACATAGAACATGATATAAAGTACTTGTATAGTTGATGAAGGATAAAACATGATTCTCATTCATTAACAGATTTGCAATGAGTACATCAAAAGCATAGCAACGGTCCCCGACTACTAGAACAAGTACATCAAAATAGGTAGGCCGATGTTGGTTAAGGCTACCAACTCTCATAAACTACCAACCGACTATAACAACTATTGGGGACGTAACACGTAAAACCAAAACATAATCATTTACTTATTTACTTGTTAACTTAGCTGACTAAAACATTTCCAATTAACTTTCGGCCAACTACATCAACCCCCCCAAAAAGAAAGGTGTCTTCCAAACAACACAACAACAAAATGGGGGATTGTACATACAACAAAAAGTAATCATTGAGAGGAAGGAGGTTGAGAGGACGCCCTTGGATGCATTGAAGACGTGGATGTGGTTGTCGAATGTTGTTGGCGAAGATGTTGGAGCCTTTGGTTTGCCACCAATTCCCATTCCCATTCCCATTCTCTAGTAGTTTTGACCATATGTACCGCCTTTGTCAGTTTGGTCTTCGTCTTCTCCAACTCTTGAATCTTTCCTTGTTACTCTCTGACCTTCTTAGCCAACTAGGTGTACGTCTTGGCCAATAGTCTGTCTCTCTCTATCAATTGAGCATCTCGCTCAACCAATATTTTTTTTCTCTCTGCCACTACCTGCTCGAGAGCTGTGACTTGAGTCCACTCTGTTGTTGTCACTTGAGCCAATTGCTCCTGGGACTTGCAGACATGGTCAACTAGCTTTGCTCTAATACTCTCGACCTGTGCAAGTGCTCTATCTCTCGCTTGCGTAGCCTCCTCAATGGAAGCCATCTGCCATCGCCATCTGAGGAATATGTCTCTGTAACACCTCTTCATGTCGTGGAGTGTTGAGAGCACTCGACCATGTCTCCCTATTGCCGTTGGTCTAGTTGGCTGCTAGGTAGTCAGCATCTCAGCCGTCTCTACTCCCAGCCACCCCTATGAGATAAATCATTTAAAAAATTTTGCTTTGCATCCCACCTGCATAAAGGCCAAGATCCTTTATACCTCCTAGGCAACCAACGGATCATGCCCAATATCCAACTGTTGAGATATCTCCCCTACCTCATACATTACTCTTGCCATTGACTGTAGCTCTCCAAGATACCTCAACACTGTGCCGAGGGGTTTGTACACATTCGACTAATCAATCTTGATGAATACCCCCTTAGACTGATCCTCACTAGACGACTCCTCGCCTAACTTTATCGGATGTGGTTGTGAGTCTATCTTTGGCGTTGTCGCCATGGCAGTGTCTGTGGCTAGCGAGGTTGGCTATGAGAACTCTGTAGGCTACTGTGAGGGTTTAATAGGCTGTGTCAACCACCATGTCGATTGACTCTCTCATGCAGTGGCTTTGTGCTCTCGGCCACTACTCTTGGCGACTCTGGAGGAGGGGCGTTTGTTGGTGCCTCCATCTCTCCCAGTTAGTCGTCGATGCCCACATCTTCAATGTCATCATTGATTGTGTTGTACCCAAAATATTTTTCTGGCATTATGTATAAATTGAGCTAAATCTTGTTAAAATGCCGTCAAAAGTCTGTTTTAGGTCAAACCAAACATAGGGTCTTTGTGGGTTGCTGTCAAGGAACACATGTGCAAAATTTTGAAAATTTGAAAATTAGGGTTTCACGCCCCTATTTTTAGGGAAACCCTCGAAAATAGGACATTCCCAGAAATGATTGAAAATGATTTTGATAGGATAAATGACTTCACGATCAAACTGGTCAAGTCAGAATCATCAAAAGACACGTTTTACCCTGGTGGGTCTATTTCTATTTTTCAGTAACAAAGTTAGGAGCTCCGCAGCCATTAATGGTAGATTGGCCAGTCCCAGGTGCTGAAAGCTAAGCTTCAAAAGCTTCGATGATGCAACCATGGCAAAAAAGATCTAAAAAGATGCTGTTTGATGAAGGAGATTCATGAAACCCAAAAAGGTCAAAATTTGACTAACTCTGGAAACGTTACGAAGGAGAGATCAGTTCACGATGCTGAAAAGAGCCTTTTTCAAGCAAGGGCGCCCTTGATTCTTAAGGGTCAAATGTAACCTGTTGAAACATCCAAGACAGTCATCCTCGACGTTCGCATGTTGGCTCGACAACGAAACAAATAGCTAGATCATCTGATGAGTTGATCATAAGTAGTTGTTGACGAAGCAAAAAGAGGCAGTTGACGAAGTATCAAGAAACGGCTGTCGAAAGTGAAGATCAAAGCGAAAAAGAGCCTTTTCCAAGGAAAGGCACCCTTCTTTTTGGACCTCTAGATGCTATTAGATGACTAAAGGCCTCCCAGGACAATCTTCTCAGCCTAGGTAGATCTCAACAGTGCAACTGCGAGTACAGGCATCTGACGAAGCAATCAACGAATAATTAGGATCAAACCAGGGCACATTTCAGATAAAAATAACTAAGTAGAAGAGCAAAAGCGCCCTTTTCAATGAGGGGCGCCCTTGAATAAAGGGACCCTAAATTGACTTCTGAGTTTTCCAACTCTAGTCATCTTTGGCGAAACAAAACTGGCTACCTGACGAGATATCAAATGGGATCATTTGATTCTCCGATCAACGAGAAATACAGATCAAAGCACGAGAGGTCAATTCGAAAGGCTGAAGAACAAAGATTGAAAATTCACCAAGGAAAAAGCAAAAGTGCCCTTTCTTGGAAAAGGTGCCCTTTCTTTTGAGGCCACAAACTCAGCTTTTTGCCATCATGTCTCCCAGACACTCTTCAGGTTGGATGCAGCTCAACAGTGAATGTACCAGCAACAGCTCAGGATCAACAGATCAAGCTAGATTCAGGATCAAATTGGGGTCATTCAACAGAGAAAATAATAAAAAAACTTGCAAAACTCAAAAGGGATGCCTAGAAAAAGTCAAAGGCCAAGTTGTTGACTTAAGTCAAGATATTTTGAGATAAACTTGGCCAACTCACTCCACGATTAGTCGAAATCACCTTTTTGAACCTTCAGATCAAGCCAAAACAACTTTTGATCATGAGTTAAGTCCCGAAACTTGTGGATCTAAGGCTTGAGTCTATATAATTAAGGTATAGGCGTCCTACTTCATTATTTCATTGTAGGTTGATGATCAAGAACAGCCATAAGCTCTCAAGGACGCCATTTACAGATCTGGCCAAGGTTTTCATCCGTTCTTCAATATTTCTTGTAGATCTGAAGCAGAAGAAGATTGCTAATTTGAGGTTGGATTCAGAGATAGATTTTCTCAGGGAGTCAGATAAAAAACTTCCAATCCATCTTCTGTCTACTTCCTCTCTTCTTGTCTTAGGTTTTCTTATTACAAAAAAGAAATAGGCTACATCAGATCTGATCAACTTGGTAGATTCAACATAATTTTCTAGTGAAACCCATCTCGTTAGATTTATCAACAAACTTGCTGCCCCTATTTTTGGGGGTTTTTCCAAAAAAGTTTCAAAATCAAAATTCTGAGGAACTTGGCTTGTTCAACATTGAAGCACGAACAAAACCCATATGCCAGACTTTTTTCGGAAAAATACTTCTCGGCAAGGTGCTATTTTTAGGGGTGGGTTTCTATACTGTCGTACAAGGTCATTATAGCCAATCTTTAGTTTTCATATTTTGTTTCGTACAATATCAGAAGGCCGGAAAATTAAGAGTGTTTTCAATCCATTTAAATCAGCATTAAAGAGAAATTAAGAGTATTAAATTTATTCCAAACCATTATAAAAAGGTTTCCAAGAAGTCAACATTGTTCATAACACTTTCAAATGATATTAATAAAGAGAATTTAAGTTGCATTTCATATATATAATAAATACATCAATGTAATGTATCAGGATTATATAAAACATAAGTATTTCAAATGTATTCAACCTTACTTGGAAGAATCAACAATTCTAACTAGAAACATCTTTTCTATGCGGAGTTATAAAAACTTCAACTCCTCAAAACAATGTTACATTTCAAATCATACTTCTATTTCAAAGTTACAACAGAGAATGTCAATTACATATACATTAAAAATGGGCTTCACAAGCCAATGCTGAATAATACACAAGTACATTAATAGCAAATAAAACTTGGAACCACCAACCGCCGTGACACCTTCAGTCTTCTTGCGAGCTGGGGCCAAGAATGTGATTCAAGCGCCTTTTCCGCCCAACCACGAAGTCCATGACTTCCTCGGGTCCCTTCCTAACTCGAAGGAGTCCCCGGCCCTGCATAAAGGAGCCTAGCAACCCGAAACAGTAAAACAGGAGGGAACTCTCGATGCGTGCCTGATGCCTATATGCATTTCTAACATGAGAAATAAACACATTTCTTGCAACAGGAGGTGGCAGAGACTCAAATACATAAATGTTTCTAGGCTTTTAAAAAAAATATCCATCTATTTCAATGGTACGGTGCTTGGCCAAGCATAAATAATACAAGTAAATGGTAGTTTAGAAAAGGTAATACTACCGTCTCTGTTTGCCCACCTTCGGCACCCTGTCCCGGAAGTTACCATAGTGAAGTATGAATAAATACTAAAGCAGAAAATTATGCATTTTCGTACATGTTTTCAAGCATTCAATTATTTCTAAAAGAATTTTCAAATATGCAATTCAGAACCTCCTTTGTAATTTCAGTAGTAAAATGTCATTTGATTTGGGTAAAGGCTCTGCTTTTAAAGATGAACATATCTATCATAATGCTTTTCAATGCACTAATAGAAAGTAAGAACAGTGTTTTCTGTTTTCAGTATGCATTTCTATTCCTTCCAAGCTCAGGCTGACTGACAGTTTAATTCCTAATTTCAATACAGCTTACAGAGTAATAATAATATACTGAAACAGTGTAATTTATTCATAAATTCTGAGGTTTGAAAGATAATCTTTCGTTCAAAATTTGATGTTGTATTCCTTTACTCAGGATTGTTCTGCTGTAAGTAAGTATATGTTTAAGCAATTAAGATGCTTACCAGTTTACATGGTTTCTTCAGAACATTTCTATTCTTGTTTCAGGTTTAACAATTCTGAGATCTTTGTGTATAATTAACAAGTTCATACTACTTTCTGGAAATGATTTTCCCTATTTTCAACTTGTATTTTGGCACATATAAGCATGGATATCAAGATGCTTTCCAGTTTACATGGTTTCTCAAGATATTTCTGTTCTTGTTTCAGGTTTGACAACTCTGAGATATCTGTGTATAATTATAGAATTCATACTAATTTCTGGAAATGATTTTCCTATTTTAACTTGTATTTTGGCACATATATGCATGGATATCAATATATGTATGTATATACAGCCAAATGTATATGTATACATACATACATATATATATATATATATATGTGTGTATTAAAAATTCATGTACAGCTGTGTGTAATTTGAAGAAAGAATTTCTGGTTTTTAACACTATTTAAAGGATTCACTGGCCGTGCTCACAGAACAGGGCATTTTACAGGGTTTCCTTACTGGCATTGAGCATTGTAAGGGCTTAGGGGAAGCCCTTGCCCCTCCCATGGGGAGGGGACGAGCTGTGAGGGGCTCGCGCCTCCTCCACAGGCCGCGGCCTGTGGAGGGCGCGAGCCTCTCACAGGTCACGTCCTTCTCATGGGAGGACAAGGGAATTACTCCCTTCCTCTTCCTGTGGATTGAAATTTCAAAACTCAGAAAAAAAATAAAACACTTTGCCCAGTTTAAACTGCATTCGAATTTATCTCAAAAGACATTTTGAAATGACAGAGTTTTTATGCAGACATTATGAGTAGAGATAGATATATATATGCACGGAAATTCATTTTCCTGTGCATATATATATGTATATGTATATATGATTACATATATAATTCCAATTACTCTTCAGAACAGTTTAATAAATTGCAGAATTTGCAACAGAAATAAAACCCTAATTCTGAAGAAAAGAATGTGTATTCTATATTGCAACAGAAGAAGTAAGCAATTTCCCAGATTTAAAAACGAAAATTGGAAAGAATTCTCAGTTGTTTGTAAAGCATTACATTCCATCCATTTCCTTACTGCCATTTGAATTAAAAGAAGGAAAAGTATGAAAAGAACCTGGCAAATTTCGCTTCCAGTGCAGAAAACCCAGCAATACCTTCTTTGCCTCTGTTCCAGAACTCTCGGATATGACTCAATCGAAGTCCTCTTTTCTTTCTTAAAGCCGTCTTCCTCTTCTCGAGGATCATGCATAAAATTCCCAGATGATAGATATAATTCTCATGCAATCTCTAAGGTTTGCCACATGCCAACTGCATTGTTGGTTTTAAGACAGAATTTCTAGAGCCCAATGTTCTCTCGGGCTGTTCATTCTTCATTCTTTTGGAAAATTAACCATATACCAAAACAGAAATATATATCCCTTTTTATGCAAATCTATGATTTCATTTATGCAAAATACAATATTCCCATTCTTTTATTTATTTCGTTTTATTTAAAATTAGAATTTTATTTATGCAAAACTCAATATTTATTCTTTTATTTATCTTGTTTTATTTTTTAATTATATTTCTATTAAAACAGATTTTTCCTTTTGTTGCTCAAATATAAATGAGGAATAATTAAAATAGGATAAGTCATATTATTTTCACAATTTCTAAGGTTAATTAAACCGTAATTTAAATTTGCTATGCTATCATTTTCACGCAATCACATTGAGAAAACAAACATGACCTAATGCAGCTACATGCTTTAAGTGGTGTGTGCGTAATCGAGAGCTTCTCCTCTTTTACCCTGTCGGGAAGCTAACCTTCTTTTCCTCAATCACACTCTTGGCCTTCGATCGCCCTGGGCCTTCGATCACCTGAAACTCAAATGCACTCAGGCGTGCAAAAACGAAAGTGTATTAGTAACCATTGTAGAAACATAAATTTAAACAATAATTAATCAACATTCCTATTTTATATAAATGCATTCATAATTCTAGAAAGAAAACAATTATTTGTTTCTACATTCCCATACATCAAAGCATTGTAGTATATTATATTGCTTTAACACGTATCATAATTCGTATATTAAATCTCATAAAGTCATGGTCAAACATTATCAAAATAAGTCATGGTCAAAATAAGTCAAAGTAAGTCATGGTCAAAGTATCATCAAAGTATGAGACGTGACAAATCTAATGTCTACACCGATGGAGACCAATTTAAAGAAATTGAGTGAGTCTACAGCTAGTTCAAATCTGGTGGATCCTACTATGTATAGGCAGTTGATTGGATCGTTGATTTATCTAGTCAATACTAGACCTGATATTTGCTATGCAGTGAGTGCACTTAGTTAGTTCATGTCAGAACCAAAGCAAATACACCTAGTTGCAATGAAGCATATCCTGAGATACTTGCATGGCACAGTTGGATATGGCTTGAGATATACTTCCAATGTAGATCTACAGTTGCAAGGATATTCTAATTCTGATTGGGCAGGGAGTGTTGCTGATCAAAAGAGCACCTCTGGTTGTTGCTTTAGTTTGAGATCTGCGATGATTTCCTAGTGTAGTAGGAAGCAGTCTTCAGTGGCACTAAGCACTGCAGAGGCCGAGTATATTGCAACATGTGTAGTAGCCCGAGAAGCAGTGTGGCTTCGGAAGCTCCTTGCAGGATTGTTTGGACAATCATTGGAGCCGACTATTATTCATTGTGATAATCAAAGTTGTGTGAAGCTTTCTATCAATCCCGTGTTTCATGACAGAACAAAACATGTTGAGATCAAATACAATTATATCAGAGATATGGTATTGAGAAAAGCTATCCAGTTGAGATACATTTGTACTGATGAGCAGACGGCTGATATTATCACCAAGCCTCTCTCCAGAGTGAAGTTTGTGCACTTTCGAGACAAGCTTGGAGTTGTGGAGAATGAAGCCCTAGCTGAGAGGGAGACTCAGCATCAGTGATCTTCTGTGATTTGCTTTAATGCATCTTTCTCTGTGAGAGGAGGGTGGGAATGTAAGCCCTTGTTAATGCATTTCTGTGGGGAGAAATTTGGGTGAAAGCCCTTGTTTCCACCCTCTAGGAGTAGCCATGGTGGATGTCATGTTGAGTGACTCCATGACATCACGTTGAGAGACTCCGTGATGATTTACTTGTACTTGTGTTTATCCACCCTCTAGGAGTAGCCATGGTGGACGTCATGTTGAGATAACAACACGTTGAGTGACTCCGTGATGGGCACTTGTGCACATATTCCTTTCCATACATGAGAGTAGCCATGATGGATGATATCACGTTGAGTGACTCCGTGATGTGTTCCTTTCCACATATGGGTGTAGCCATGGTGGGTGTCATGTTGAGAGACTCC
>VDFB02342773.1:0-38680 GCA_007258455.2 Sequoia sempervirens | reverse complement strand
TGGCTGCAGAGAGGAGCACAAGCATATCAGGAAACACGTACATAAAATCAAAATTTAGAAACGAAGACTATGAATTGCGATCCATTTATTTATCCTCAAACCAACAAAACAAGCCCTCACACCAAAACGGGTATATGATGGCAAGGCTTGATTTTGTGGGCGCTGGGCATATGGGTTCTCTCAGAAATTGCACCAAATCCTCTGCCAATCCTTCTCTTTTTCCAATTATTTATCCCTGGAACCCATTTCCCAAGCGAATCCAGGACCTGGGCATGTGAGGAGGCGATGCATTTTTTGTTCCCACATGCTGTTCCACTAGATTTGCATAATTGGAAGCTGCTGTCCGCGTTGTGCCTGCCAGCAACATTTCACCGCACAACCTCAGTAAGTACGAACTGTCCAAGCAAACTTGCTCTGGCTTGTATTGAGGACCAAGTACGGGCATAAACAGCCGAAAAAATGCCCAGAAATGATGAGCGGGTGATATTTCATCTAGGGTTTGCTAGTTGTCAGCGCTTTTGCATTCGAATGCCTTATTTCCCCACCCTTTCACCGATATTTGCCACATCACATATGCATGCAAATTGGGAGGCATCGGCAAGGCACGTGGGGAAGGGAAAATTCTTTCCATAATTAATGTATTTGAAGATTAAATTTCAAGCAAACACGTTGAAACATTCTATTTATTTTAGGTGCGGTAGAAGTTGAGCCTGTTCTTCGAAGTAAATTTCATTGACGTGTTGTAAAAAAAACCTAAAAAACCCTCCAATACGATGAAACTCTCCAGCAAAAAGGAAAATGGCGATGTAAATCTAAATCTCCCCCACCTTTTCCAGCCCCCCGCATAAATATCCCTGTTTAGGAGGCGTAGATTTATTCCAGAGAACCAGGAGCTCATTTAAACCCTCTGTAGAGCAGTTATTTGAGCCTTCTTTGAGAATTCCGGTAATATCTTTCTTAAATGTAAAAATGAAAACATGAATTTTTTAAGATTGTTGGGAAAATTGAGTACAAGGACGAGAGTGACTGCAGATAATAGTTAATGTATGCATCTTTAAGTTGTTTGGAGTATAATTTTGTTTTTTTAGGAAAGATTTAATATCATTGAGTCTATTTAGTATTTCATATTGGAGATAATAAAAATTATTAATAATATTACAATCATTTTCTAAATGACCTGCCAAAACCCATCCTGACCTAACCGTTTGTTGGCGTTCGTTTCCGTTGGGTTTTTACCGTCGTTATTCTACTTTTTACATTCACCTCGTTAACGCAGTTCTATACATTAGGTATTAAATGCATAGAAAATCCAAGGTAAATCCGAATACACACCCTCACAGCTGATACAGTTTAATTATTTAATGATTTTTTATGAACTTTATATTTATTTATATCATTATGAAGTTTCGTGAGTCATGCATGAACTTTGGAATGCTATTTGAATTGATCTGATTGTTTCCACCAATAATCTGTTGCAAACGAACTAATCAAACACAGTTTTTTAACCATATGTTATGCATCTGTTGGTTTGATAAATATAAAGAAGTAATCAAAGTAAATTAATAAAATCTTATCACAGATAAATTATATAAATCATAAATATAATTATATTACATTTATATTTATAATATATGTTATATAATTAATAAATAATATATTATTTTCTATTATTTATAGATTATTTATTATATTTATATTTATATTATATGTTATATTGTATAATATATAAATTGATAAAATATATGTATATATGTTATATTTAATATTGTTCTAGGAAAATTCACTCAGCAATTCACTGCAGGAAAATTCACCACCAACAATTCACTACTCGTGACGGTGAATTTTCCTATAGTGAATTTGTAAATGCCATTTAATATAATGTAAATTTATTTTCACAATAATAATATAATTATATTTACTATTATATATTATATTTAATATTAATTTTTTTTAAATATAAATAAATATAATTATACTTAATATAAAATTATTATAATAAATAATTAATTGTTGGTGGTGAATTGCTCATGGTGAATTTGTTGGATGCCATTTAATATAATGTAAATTTATTTTCATTATAATAGTATAATTAATAATTAATATATTTTAATATAGTACAAATCAAATTAATATATATAACATTTTCTAAATGACCTACTAATTGGCTTCATGTATTACACAAATGTATACAAAAAATAGACGAAAATTTTCCCTAATTGACCTTCCACAACTCTTCTTTTCTTCACTCGTGTTTAGATCCATGTAAATGGATGCATAGTTTATTTGAAGCTATCACTTCTTTTCTTGTACTTGGACATATTTTTACCTCTCTTGTATTCAACTTGGCTGACAAGAGAATGACATAATATATATATACAACGAATCAAACTAATAACACTGCCATTTAAATATTTTATATATTATATTGATTTCATGGTAACAAGAAAATATACGCAAGTGGTAAATTTTTCTAATAATTGTTTATGGGAGAGGGTCCTATAGTGGAGCACCCTAACTTTGCGTTTCTCAATTAGATAATATAAAATATTAGAAAAGGACCCTATTGAGGGTTTTTAAAATATTATTAGATGCCACAATCTGATTGGGTTGTATGGATTGCAGATGGCAACTTGTTTTGTGATTGCATTGCATGGTGCTTATTTACGCCAAGATCTTAATAATGAGCACATTTAGGTTTTATTAAAATGAAAATTATGGTCAAGACCTTAAAATGAAAATTAAAGTCAAGATCTTAATAATGAGCAAATTTAGGTTTTGACATTACACATAATTAGTGTATAATGTATGTTCTATATAATAAAAAATAAATTATAAATAATATGATTATACTATCTAATTATTATATATATTATTTTCTTTAACAAAAATATTGATAAAATTAAAATTACAGTGAAGATTTAAATTTTATTTTTTATATTTTTTCTTACTTTTTAAAAATGATATATATATAAAACCTTTATTAATATTAATCTATAATGATATAATATTTAATTAAAATTATCATTTTTAATTACTTTTATAATTTATTAACTAAAGTTGTTATTTATCTTTTTATTTATTTGATACTTTTATAATTAATTTAATTTTATAAAAAATATTTTTATTTTCTTATATTTTTATATTCATTACAAGCTTTTAAAAATTTGTAAGAAATCACTTATTTTGCCACTGTGATTGGGAATTACGAGAATATGGTACATAACTTGGCGTGAATTAATAATACAAATTATAAATTATAATTTTTATATAAATTACAAGCTTTTAAAATTTTGTAAGAAATCACTTAGTTTGCCACTGTGATTGGGAATTACGAGAATGTGGTACATAACTTGGCGTGAATTCTTAAGAATTGTGACTGATATTTAACCCTTTAATACAAGTAACCAAAGAAACTAAAAATATTTTCCCCCGACGTCATTGGGCGTGCATTTGGTGGTGGCAGATCTGAGGAAAAAGATGGGAGTTATGAGGTACAATAAGGCTAAATCATATGATGCATGGCCTGCACATTTTGTAAAGCCCAACATGTCCTTACAACATCTTTTTACCCTATTAATTTGATAATATATTATTTATTATTTATTTGTTTATAAATTTTTAGTTATAATAATGACAAATTTATTCTTAATAAATGAAAACTCTGATTATTTTTTATCCATATAAATGAAAATAAAATAGCTTTAACTATCTATTCTAAATTTAAACTAAATTATATAAAATAATTATATTAAAAAAAACAAAAAAAATTATATATAATACTTTTTACAAATTTTAAATAAAATATTCTATTTTTTTCTAAATTTAAGAAATTTATAAATAATTAATTTGAGAAAAAATAAGCCTTCTTAATTTTAACTATTTATTTTAAATTTAAGAAATATATAAAAAATTGTTTATATAAATTATAAAAGAACTAAAACTTTTTTTAAAACCATGAGCCTAGAAATGACTTAATTTTATTGAAGCTACATAAAACTATGCATACAACTTATAATTTATGCAATGATGATGTTCGTCTATTTCAAAACACATGGGACAACCCACATGTTTTGACCACACCATGCCAATATTACAAGGATTGCTCGGTAATTTTTCCTTTCTTAAACCATATCTATAAAGTAAGTTTGTAATTCACACATGTCTTCGTATAATTGAGCATTTGGTTCACAATTAACCTCTCAACCACACATCAAACCTCTACAAGGACCAATTCAGAATAGGCTACTCTGTGCATGCCATATGTACAAAAAAATAATATATATATTTGGGGTTCTACAAAAGATGTTGTATATTTTATTTCATTTAAAAGAAATAATGTTATAAATATCTCTAAACAATTAGTCAAAGAAAGAGTAGAACTTTACATTCACTAAATGGCATTTCCCTCATACCCATTAATTTTGTCCAATGATAGTGTGCCACTAAATTTCAAATAAAACTAATTGCATAAATACAAAATACAATACTTTATATACGAGGTAAAGTTGTTATTTATATTTTTATTTATTTGATCATTTTATAATTAATATAGTTTCATGAAAATTAATTTATACAATTAAATATTTGATAATATTATGATTTTATCAATTATTTGTGTTTATTGGAATATAAATTTTATAATTTTCTTAGTTTTATTATATTTTCAATTTGATTTTTTTTATTCAAATTTCATATATATTTATATGTTTCTTATTTCTATTAGTTGTTATTTCTATATGTTTTTATCATTTTTAATTACTTTTATCATTTATTAAGTAAAGTTGTTATTTATATTTATTTTATTTGATAATTTTATAAGTCATATAATTTTATGAAAATTAATTTATACAATTTAATATTTTAGAATATTATGATTTTATCAATTACTTGTGTTTATTGGAATATAAATTTTATAATTTTATTTGTTTTATTATATTTTCAATTTGAATTTTTTTATTCAAATTTCATATATATTTATATGTTTCTTATTTCTATTAGTTTATTATTTATGATCCGAAATTGACTTTATTTTTTTTATAATGAATGTATTGCAATATGACAGCCTTTCACACGGTCACTTTTCTATTTTATCTTTTATTGTTAAAATAAATGAGTTTATATTTAGAATAGATAGTAAAAAAGTATTTTATTTTCATTTGTAAGGATAACAAACCCTACTATTTTTAATTATTCCTTCTACTACATTTTTTCATTTAATAGACTTGGTTAATTTAATTTTATTATATTTATTCTACCTTGCTTTCCACACATTCTTATCCAACTTAATTGTAAAAGATTATTATGTTAAATCATATATTTTAAATATTGAAATATTGTATTTTAGTAAGAGATAATTGTTGAAAATATTTTAGATGATTTTTTCTAATGCTACCATAGTACCAAACAAAAGACTCAAAAAAACGTTCTAATACATCCTCATTTTTGTTTCCACCAACCTTAGGTAATTCAATTATTTGCATACATTAGTAAGATATTTCAACTTGTACTCATATGAATGGTTATGCGAACCATTTTGGCATTTCATAATTACTCCTCAACTTTCCTGCAGGCCAATCACTTCAAATGTCTTCCAACGTCATCATGTCTACATTAACTGCAAATGCCATTGCGGACATCCTTTCAGGCATGCCTGATGTAGATCCCATTCTACAAGTTGCATCTATCGATCCCATTGAACAACCCCAAGCTATGCTTATCAAGTATCGTATACAATTGTCAGATGGAACACACACACATCCTGCTTTGCTACCCACCCAATTCAATGAGCTTGTCGTGGAGGAGGCTTTAGTCACAGGTTCCATTGTCCACCTCAAAGAATACGATTGCAAGAAATTTCACAAATTCACGTACGTACATGATTACCTTATAGTTTTAAGTTCCTGCTATTTAAACATGAACATTTCATTCACTTTCAAATTGTCCCTTCATTGCAGGGCTATCATAATTCATAACTTGGAAGTACTTACAAACAATGCATCAATGATTGGAACTCCAATTGGTATTCATCAAGTTGTAACCTACACACCCTCTAGCAGCTCTCAGGGGCCTTTAGCCAGCAGTCAATCTCCCACATCTTCACTTGATAAACCATCTGAACCAAATCCCATTGCAACCTTAACACCAAACCATAAGCACTGGTCCATTCAGGGTCGTGCCCTTGCTAAAAGTCCAATCCATCAGTACAAAAATTCAAATAATGATGGGAAAGTCTTTGGGTTTGATTTTGTAGATAAAGCAGGGTCTGAGATTCATGTTACTTGCTTTAATGATCTTGTAGACAAGTTCTACACTGCCATCGAGACCGATAGTACTTATATCATCTCCAATGGTCGCATCAGAGTTAGGAACACCAAATATAGTAGTGGCACAAACCCTTACGAAATATTCCTCCACAACTCCACAACCATAACTCCATTCACCTGCATAGAGTCCACTATACCAACACACAACTACCATATCAAAAGCATTGAATCATTAATGTCAATGCCTATTAATTCCCTGGTAGATGTCATTGGTATTGTTCTATATATCTCCCCTCCATCAACCATTCGTAAAAGGGATGGCACCGAAACAACAAAGTGTACAACTACAATCATGGACATGTCAAACCGAACAATTGACATCACACTTTGGGGTAGCCATTGCCAAATTGTTGGGAAACAACTAGCTAGCCTTCCCCTAAAGCCCAACCCACCAATTATTTTGATTAAAAGTGGTCGCATAACCGCATGGTCTAAAAAATCTATAGATACTATCTTTCCAACAATCATTGTAATCAATCCCAAGTTGGTTGAAGCCTCCACATTACAAACATGGTATGCTAGTACAAGGATTACCCAACCTTGTCTTCCCCTCTCAAAGAGCCATCTGTCGACCCAAAAATTTGAAAACCCAATTCCTATTTCAAGTATTGCAAAACCAATCTCTCTTGACAAACAAAATGTTTGTGTAAAGGCCACTATCACAAAGCTCCACCTAGACAACTTCTACTACCTATCATGCCCTCGTATGGTGGAAAGCAAAAAGTGTAAGAAAAAGGTTCTCCAAATTACCTCAGGTGCATTTAAATGCCCCAAGTGCTCTGTAGAGATTGATACTTGTGATTTAACCTACATGCTAAAGATGGACTTGCAGGATGGTACAGGCCATCTTCTTAATGTTACTGCATTTGAAGAGCCAGCAAAAACATTGTTAGGAGTAAGCGTAGAAGACTTCCAGCTCCTACTAGCAGAAGCCAAAGCAGCGAGAGAAATTCTAGACACAGTTGTCAATTGTGAGTTCCTACTGGCTCTTACCATCCAATCAAATGTTTACGATGGCCATGAAACGCAAAGCATTGTTACCACAGCTATTAAACGTGCTTAGCTTTTTAATGACAAGCTTTTGACATATACTTGTCGTGTAATGTCCTATTGTGCATATTTGTACGCATGACAAAGAGTTGCAAACAATATATATATATATATATATATATATATATATATATATATATATATATATATATATATATATTTCCCAATTTCTTGAATTACAAATCTCTCTTCTACATAATGTCTATGGAATTTACTCTCACACCTTTTCACATTTAATCACACATCTACTTGCAATATACAAAGAACAAAATTTAATGGTTATATAGCCAAAAAAAATAAAGCCTCAATATGGAGGGGTATACGTATATGATACGTGAGTATTTTTTTTTAAATTGCAACCGCAGACATAAGTTTAGTCATTTTTACACATTTTACTATTTATTTTCCACTTAGGCAAACACTTACCACCCACTTTCGTCCTGCATTTCCATTTTTTAAAATATGAATTATAAATTGTTTAAAAAAAAAATTATTTACAATGTTATATCTAAACCAAAATATATTTTAATAAATTGTAATATATTGTTTTTTTTATATTTTATATTTCTTTATATTATATATTAAATATTTATATAAATATTATTTATATTTATTATTTTATGTATGGATAACCCTTACAAGATAGGCAGAAGGTAAGAAGTTTATACAGTACAAGCACAGGGTAGTATATGAAGTAGCGTGCTACTGCATTTGAACTGCCAAAGGAGCAGCTGAAACTCTGGAATTCAAATTAATCGGTGCATCAAAAAAATTCATTATATAGCATATAATGACAGAGTATGTTATGTTTCTATGCGTATATCTTCTCATTCATTCCATACTTAACAGACCAAACAAAAGAGTAAATATATAATAGTAATAAAACAGATACTAATCTAAACATACCTGATAGTGCCTGTGTGCATGATATGTCTTATGGTGGAGTCGTGCCTCTACTTCCATCTGTTTGGTCTCCAATGTGCTGCTATATATGGAATACAAACATAATAAGAGGCTATATGGTCTCCTTGTAATAAAATCTACATGGAGCTTAAAATGTGACGCACTCAATCCCAAGTCTGGACATTGAGGGCACATGATTTAATTTTGTCCAAAAAAAATATAGATAATTTACAAACATTGAACTACTGCGCAATGATATTGGTATCAATTAGAATTACATTTTTTAGAAATTATTGATGATTGAAAACAACACACGCATATCTAACATATTTTGCAGTACGTAAATGGCAAGCAAGAAGAAAGATGCTAAAAAAAATGAGAACCAAACAAATGACGATAATTAAATATGTATTTTACTGAGCATTATAATTGTATAGAGGTTCTGTAACAATCCTGCAATAATTTTGCATACAAATTTGTGTCTGAATATAAAAAAATCTGTACAAACTTTTTTTTTATCCAGTCTTTCCAGAGCAAGAAATGCACAATATAGAAGAGGAATGGGATCAGTTGAATGATACAAATTAGCACTGATATTATAAGGTTACAAAAATTTCTACAAAGATGCATGATATTTCTGAATTGAATATAGAACATAGTAGTGTCATGATACAACAGTAATATCTATAATTGAGCTTAATTTTTTTTAAATATATAAAACAGTAGACATTACTTAAGGTGAAGATTACAAATATATGGAAAGCGTAATGCGGAAAACAAATTTCATATATATATTTATATGTTTCTTATTTCTATTAGTTTATTATTTATGATCCGCAAAATTAACTTTATTTTTTTACAATGAATGTAGTGCAATATGACAGCCTTTCACATGGTCACTTTTCTATTTTATCTTTTATTGCTAAAATAAATTAGTTTCTATTTAGAATAGATAGTTAAAAAAAAAATATTTTCATTTGTACAGATAACAAACCCTACTATTTTTTATTATTCCTTCTACTACATTTTTTCATTTTCCCTGTACCCTATATTTTCTTTTCTTATATTTTTATATTCATCGCCATTTTCAAATTATTTAAATTTTATTTTTTATATTTTTCCTTACTTTTTAAAAATTATATACATAGAAAACCTTAGTGCTATATGATAATTATGAAAAAGAAATTAAGTTTTGAAAAATAATATTTAATAGACTTGGTTAATTTAATTTTATTATATTTATTCTACCTTGCTTTCCACACATTCTTATCCAACTTAATTGTCAAAGATTATTATGTTTTAATCACACATCTACTTGCAATATACGAAGAACAAAATTTAATGGTTTTCTTTTGTGCAGTACTATACTTCCAAATCTTTTAACATAGTTATGTACACTTTCATATCTATTTGCAATTTCACACATGTAATACCAAAACAAACCTAAAACAAACATTTTATTATTGCTCACTTTTATATTATGTTTGGATTCACAATGCTTCACATCTATTCAATGCTATTTTCGTGTGCTTGATGTTTTTAGTTTACACATTATCTTGCTTATTTGATATTTCCTTTTAAGAACATTTATTACTCCCATCTTTTATTACATTATCCCCATTAATGTTGCACCTTCTATGCAAACTTTGAATGACATACAATCTTGTTCTTTCCTGGTTTCAATGCAATTGCATACTGCTCGATATACTTTGTTTACATTCCATTGCTTATTGTTGCATTTTTTGTAAACACACAGAAGATAGTAAAGGGATATGGAAAATTCAAGCTCGCAAGTTAGACAAGCCCATCGTAACCAACAACAACGCACTCGCTACCATGCACGAAAAGACATTGTCAATAGAAGAAGACGGGAACTTGCACACAACACCCTTGCTAGCACCTCCACATCTACACTCCCCTCATCCACTTCCCCTATTCAGATCCACCCACATCCAATCTTTGGTCAAAGCTTTATTGCTGCAAGAAATTCTTTCCGTTCTACACTTGATAAGCTAGCAAGAATGTCAACTTGTCTAGTATGCATGGAAAAATATCCAGGTATAAGGATAAAACAATTACATGGAACTCCTACTTGTTACAGATGTGCATTTGAAAAAAATGGCCACCGCTTCTCCGCATGGAATAACATGGACCCTGGTGAGCAACCCCTATGTTTAAAAGAACTCACCCAAGTTGAAGAGATGCTAATAGCTAGGGTCAGCCCTATCCTTCAAGTTACCTATGCAAAGGGAGGCCAACTAAAATATAGTGGACACACTATTTCCTTTCCTCAAGATATTTCTTTAATCACCACCCACTTGCCTAGACGTATAGATGAATTAGACATCCTATTAGTTAATAGGAAAAATATTGGCCAACAGGACTATAGCTTCTACGTGAGTAGAAGTCGTGTTCATAAGGCACTACAATATAAAACCTTGCATGACCCATACTACCAAAATGTCCACTTAGATGAGGTTGCACTAGCATGTCTACCAATTGCTTCCACTAACATTATTAACCTCCTCTCTGCAACAACCACATTTTGTAGCCCAACATCAACAAGCTCTGCACATATAGATGCTACAACCTTCGACCCTCCTAAAGAAGATACACACCACTCGACTTCCTTTGTAGCTAGCCTTCCACCAGCACGTCGAGAAGTAGAAGAATTGCATTCTATATTGCAACTCGGTCAAGGTCGTCCAACCTTGTCTATGGATTGGCCACCCATTTCCCCATCCCCCATCAATGAGTACACCACTGAAGGATTGTTTGTTATGGCTTTCCCCACTTTGTTCCCAAATGGCCAAGCCGCATTCAAACAACAACGCATGCAAGAAGTTAAGTTACATGAATATGGTCTGCACTTGCTTAGGTACTTTGATGATAGGTTTGGCCAACACCCTCGCTTTAGGTACTTCATACTCAATATTCTTATGCGTCATCGCAGCCAAGCCACAGGATCTGTATTTGTCCATAAGCACATTGATACATCCTTGCCAGCAACAATTTATGATCTTCGTCAATGCTTAAAGGACCTTCCAGATGAACAACTTGTTGAACAACTCATGCGCTTTGGATCATCAATTCGAGGAACACGCCCTTTTTGGAACCGTTGTAGAGGGGAGCTCTTTGATATGGTTATCCAAGTTGGTTGTCCATCACTATTCTTCACGCTCAGTGCGGCTGATACAAAATGGCCAGACCTACACAAGATCATGCCGTCAAATGCACCTTCAAACTTGCAAGCCACTTATAAATGGAGGATACAAAATATTGTACAAAATCCACACCTAGCTGCACACTATATGCACCAGAGATTCACTGCATTCCATATAGAGGTTTTGGTAAAACTACTTGGCACAACCGACTACTGGTACAGGTATATTTTATTCTAGCCTCGTTCATTTCCAATCGATAACATTCAAATACTTTCTAAACAAAACAAATCTACCAGGTATGAGTGGCAACACAGAGGCTCTGCACATATTCATGGTTTCCTTTGGCTAGCAGAAGCACCAAATATTGAGAAACTACAATGGAATAACCTTCAATCTGTGCAAAATGCCCTTGAATACATTGAAAGGCATGTCTCTGCATGGAACCCCTGACCGCTACTTTCAAGGAACCAAACAATTCATTGATTTCTTGGTGATGACCCATGTTTGATGGATAGTAGAATGATTTTGCAAGTCGACCCTCTCACTGACTACACTGAATTGGTCAACTGTGTTCAACATCATACAAAGTGTACCTTGCAAACCTGCCTTAGGAAAAAGGACCAAACCCTACATTGTCGTTACAAAGCCCCTTGGCCCACTCAAGAACTTTCCACCCTGGCAATTGATGAAGCTGTCCAGCCAAAATTCATTGTTGCTCGCAATGACGACCGCTTAAATCTACACAACCCTTCCATTCTCTCCATTTGGAGAGCTAATGTGGATTGACAACCTATTATATCTATCCACGCAGTCCTCAAGTATATTGCAAAATATGCAACCAAAGCTGAAAACAAATCAGAAACATACCATGCAATGCTATCACGTATTTCATCCAATATAGAGTCTGACAAACCCGCCCCAACAGCTTTCAAAAAAATGCTTGCTAATACACTAGTGGACCGTGATATTGGAGCCCAAGAAACTTGCCACCTCCTACTTAAACTTCCACTCTCCCTATCTAGCCGAAAATTTGTCTCTTTAAATGTCAACCAAAAAAACATTCAACGGATCTGTCTCTCATCTGAATCAACCTCCACCTCCCCAAACAACATTGATGCTTACATGGTTTGTCCAATACAATTAGAGCCTATGTCACTTCTTGAGGTTACCCAAAAGTGGACCTATAAGGCATCTCAAAAACACAACCAATGGAAGGAACAGTCCATTCAAGCCATTGTTCGTGTCTCACCGTGCTTCACCTCCATACCTACAAGAGACACCAACCACTTTGAAGCATTTTGTTGGTCAGAACTACTACTATACAAACCTTTCCATAGCATTCGCAATGAATTCACTTTGTCAACCACTCCTATTACACAACAATGGGAGAGTTTTTCAACCAGTTACCATCATTGGCATGTGCTCCGCACACCATTAGAGCCTTCTAAAGAAACCAACTCTACATCCTCTTCCAGTCAAGAAGGAATAATGCAAGAAAACAACCCATCTGAATGGCAAGTATTATCAAGCCTATACCCAAGCCTTCCTTTCCACTTCAATGAACTCGATATGCTTGGTCGCCGAGACATTGACTTGCACCATGATTGGGGTTCTTCCCAACTCACTCCCCATGAACAATTCTACGCTACTACCTACATAGAATCCAATCGTCCAACATTTGTAGCCCCCTATCTTCCCACTATGCCTACCCAATATGACCTCTCTATCAAACAAAAAAAAGCATTAGATATAGTTTGCTCACATCTAAATGCAAGTACCTACCAAACTCCTTTGAAAATGATTGTTCAAGGAACTACTGGAACAGGTAAATCGCACCTAATAAAAGCCATCCAAACTGCAATCCATAATTCATCCCAAAATAGCCCCTCGCCATTACTACTTCTTGCACCTACAGGTGTAGCAGCATTCAACATCCAAGCATCAACAATCCACTCAGCCCTACGCATACCTATCAAAGATATTATCCCCCTGCAAGGCCAAACACTAGCAAGCTTTCAAGAAAAAATGTACTTCATTCGCTATATAGTAATAGATGAAATGAGCTTCATTGGTTCCAAATTAATTCAAAGCATTGACATGAGGCTACGCAAAGCATTCCCCAACCACAATCAACTTCCATTTGGAGGACGATCAATCATGCTCTTCGATGACCTTGGCCAGCTTCCACCAGTCAAGGACATTCCCATGTATGCCTCCAAATCATATGGGGGTTCACTATGGCACAGCTTCACCAAAGTTGTCACACTAAGCAAAAAAATTTGGCAAATCGGCGAGGAACCAGCACAAGTCACCTTCTGTACTATTATCTCCAATCTACGCAATGCAGAATCTACAGTTGAAGATTGGCAAGTACTAATGACTCGGTCAAGCTCATCATTGGCCTCTACAGAGCAAACAGAATTCCTGTCCTCAACACACCTTTTTGCAACAAATAAAATGGCCTCACTTCATAATCAACGCATGTTACTATCTTTGGCAACACCTATTGCCATATCAACTGCAGAGCAACTAAGGGGGTCACCATGCTCCAATCCTGATGAAGAACAGCTACAATCTAAGGTCCTTTTGTGTATACAAGAGGAGGTAATGTTATGTTCAAATCTATGGGTAGAAACAGGCCTTGTTAATGGTGCACTTGGCCAAGTCAAAGATATAGTCTACAAGGCCGATGAAAAGCCACCTTCACTTCCACTGTTTGTTGTAGTTCATTTCAATAAATACATAGGCCCTGCTTGGGATGTCAATAACCCAAAGCATGTCCCTATTGCCCCTATGAGTCGTGGACTTCGTCGTCAAACCCCCCTTCAAATGGCATGGGCTCTAACAATACACAAGTCACAAGGCCTTACACTAGAAAAGGCAACAATCGACATTGGCAACGTCGACCGACAAGGGCTAACATTCACAGCTATTTCTAGAGTTCGTGCACTTGCAAGATTACATATCAAGCCACCCTTCACCTTCCAAAGATATGCACGCATGACACAAAGTACATATGTAGCACGCCGGAAGGAAGAGGAGAAATTCTTATTGGCTTTGTCTGAAATAAGCTCTTGAGATAACACACGGGTTGCAAATAACTACAGGTTAGACTCTCCAAACTCCTTCAAAGCTTACTACTATGTCTAATGAATATTGATCACGCAATTCCCTAACCTTTAACCATTTTTCCATAAAACAAATACAAACAAAAGAAGATTTTCCACATACTATATTATCTTGTTTATTCAAATATAGATTACATTTATTTTTTATCTTTGCTATTTATATAATTCAAACATTCTTTTTACGTAATGCTTGTTTCATGTAATATACTTCTACTAATTTGTTTGCTCATTCCACTAACACATACCAGGTCATGGCTACACAATCAAATACTCCTATACAATCAAGCCCCTCCATTCCAGTGCATCCACCACCAGCAGAATCAAAGTCATCGTCAACAGTTAATAAACCTGACTCTTTGCATACAACCATTCAACACCTTTCTGCAACTATATCTAATAGTTGCATCGACATTGTCGACAAACTCAAACTTGCATCTCAGATTGCAGATCCTATTGAAGAATCGGATATCGAGAATCTCCAGACCTTAGTGTCAGCTTACCAATCTAGCTGCACAAAACTTGAGGGCTTATGCAACTTCCTAAGAGAGCTTAAATATGATCAGCTCTATAATACTAATGTTGCACCTGCAATAATCGCTGACTTCCAGATTTACCTTGATATGCATTAGCCTATTATTAGTTTTTTTTTGTTGCGCACATACTATATCGAATACATGTCTGCAATGTAAAGAAATTGGTTACTCTATCTATTTTGGTCTTTACTACGTCCTCCCAATATAATCATTGTATATACTTTCTCCAACAGAACAATTCTAACTATGTATTTCTTTAATTTGCAAGTACCTGGTGTTCCTCAATTTCCAAACTTTGATATTATACTTTACTAATTACTCAAAAGCTTATTTCCTATTTGTATATTTTAATTAACCTGTTAAATAAATGCCTTATACTATGTTTCCATTTATATTGACATTAGCTCACAAACATAAAACACTACAACAGCTTCTTACCATCACTTTATCTATCATCTAAGTGAATTATATTTTACTAACCTTCTTTATTACAGAAACTGGTTTACAATCTCTTATTTTATTAATGTACTGTGGAAATTACTAATGTCTATTGTTTTATATATTTTTAAAATATTAAGCTCAATTATAGATACTACTCTTGTATCATAACACTATTTTTTTCTATATTCGATAACAGTTATACGATTTTTGGATGATAACTTTACAAATGGATGATGAAGAATCCGACAGAACCTCTATATAATTTTAATGCTCAGTAAAATACATATTTAATTATCGCCATTTGTTTCGTTCTCTTCTTTTTTAGCATCCTTCTTGCTTGGCATTAGCATTTAGATACTGCAAAATCTATGATATGCATGTGTTGTTTTCAATCATCAATGATTTCAAAAAAATGTATGGAATCAAATCTATTTTTGTTTTTAATAACCTCACAATCTAATAGCCTTCCAAATTCTGTTGCTACTGGTTTTTAATTGAGCTGTGTAGAATTTCTTTTGGCAGAGCTGTGTAGAATTTCTTTTGGATGTATGTATATACACAGCCCTTGCTATTTGGCACATATGCAGCTTTTATATCTTTGGGAGATCCACTAAAAACCATCTCTTGCTGTTTAAAAACAAAAAAAAAACCATTTGTGTCTATGTAGTTTTTGTTGTTTTTAAACTGCAACCTGTAATACTTCAAAAATAATACACTTAAAAATAATTTTTGCAACCTGTAATACTTCAAATGTTTGTTAGACTTAACCATCACTAATACCCAACTGTGGAAATGCCATAGTTTCTAAAATCACACTAAAGAGGTGCAGTTGTTCATAACCAATGACCATAAGTTACGCCAAACCATAATTGAAATACATAAAGTTGAAAATAAAATTTATATTTTAAATTAATTTTATTACTAAATAATTACATTGTTACAATATTACAAAAATATTTATTTTGAATTTCATTTTTTCTATCTTCATTAACATTAATCAAATTATTTATTTTGAATTTTTTTTTTCTATCTTCACTAAATTTAACTTTTATATTTACAGTAAACCATGCAACTTTGTTTAATATTACATAAAATTGAAATCGGTAGTTAAAAGTGAAATGTAGTAAGAATTTCAATGTGAATGAATTAAAACTATATTCATGAGTTGTAATTTTGGTTGGAGTAATGATTCCTTTAATGATAGCTTTAGAAATGGTCTTATTTGCATGCACATCATTTGTAATCTTTTGTGCAACTATAGACCCAAACTCGAGTTCAAGGTTCAACTTTTTCTCTTCAACCAAGTATTCAGCTTGGTCTTTTTGTTACAGTCAGCCTCAAATCTGGTACTTTTCCATGGCCAAGTTAGTTTTCCAAGGAAGAATCAGTTGGAGTTATATATTGCCCCCTTTATGGCCATTTTTAACAATTCATTATAAATCATGCCAAACACACAATCTGCTTATAACTTGTGCAATAAAAAATATTGTGCATTATATAAACAACTAATTTAAGATTCTACATATTCTATTGTTCACTGTAACACTCATGCTACAAACATAATCCCAAAATCTCTCCCTATTTCACCATCCACAAACTCTTTGGCGTACCTATTGCACACTTGGGTGCCATTGCTAGTGTTACACATTAGAGGAAGTTAGAAAATATCTCTAACATGCAACCCTGATTTCCTCCAATCTGGTAGAAAAATATAGTATAATTGTACACTGTATGTTACAAAACAGTTTTTTGGTATGTAAACTCTCTTTGGTTACATATTAATATTTTAATATGGAACACAAAATCAAATTAATTATAATAATAAAAGAATAATAATATTTAAGTAATTATAATATTACAATATTAATATTAATAATAAAATAATAAAAATATTGTTGTAAATATAAAAATAATAAGAATAATATAGAAAATAATAATAATATAATATTTCTAATATAAATATATTAAGAATTTTTTCATATATAAAATAATACTAGTATTAACAATAATTTAATATTATATATTATAATAATTTAATATAATATTAAATAAGATTTAATATATATTTAATTGGTTATATTAAATTATTTTATAATTTATTATATTTTTGTCATCAAATTTTTTTATTTGTTATTATTTAAATTAAAAATTTAGAAACTAAAATTATTTTTTTATGAAAATGCATAACATTAATTTATATTAAAGATATGAACATTTCAATATTTAAATTGAATTAATAGAAATAATTTTAGAAGATTATGGTTTAGAGTTTATTGTTTGTATTAGAGTTAGGGTTACGAGAATCCAGGTTAGGATTAGGGTTATTCTAGGGTTTAGGGTTTAGAGTTAGGTTTAGAGTTACAATTATGGTTCAAATTAGAGGGGATTAGGGTTAAGGTTTATGCTTATAGTTAGGGATGTGGTTAGGGTTAGGGTAAGGATTATAGTTTATGGTTAGGGTTAGGGCAAGGTTAGGATTATGGTTATGGTTAACAATTTAGGCTTTAAAGTTAAGTTTATAGTTATGGTTAGTGTTACAACCATGGTTAGGTTAGAGATAGGTTTACAGTTAGGATAATGGTTTAGGATTTATTATTAGGGTTAGGGTTAGGGTAAGGGCTAGGGTTAGAGTTAGGGTTAGGGTTAGGGTGTGAGTTAGAGTTAGGGTTAAGTCATACAACAAACTAATTAACAAAAATAAAATACTATAATTAACAAAATTTACATTTATTCTTATTCACATTAATAAAACTTACATTTAATTTTTTTCAAACCTACAAAACTATAATTACAATACTATAAAAGCACGTACTAGCCACTATGTGGCACTTGTTAGTGTTATTATTTTTACTTTCCAATAATGAGGAAAAAATATATGCCTCTAAAGTGATATATAACATATTTTATCTATAATAATCAATTAATAGATTAAATTGAAATAGTAGTTATCTTATTTAAAATTCTAATTTAATTATTTAATAATATAAACTCTATAATATTATTTAAGTTAATTATAAAATAAGTAATAATTTTCTTATATTATATTATTGTAATATCGCAACCTAGAGGAAGTTGCAATTCACTACTTAAACGTACCAATTTTATTTTTGTTTAAGTACAATAACATGCAAGGTGAACACATATTGCCAACAACCTCTAAGGCCACGAGACAAAGATTACTTATAAACCCAACAACAAATAACATTAACATAAACCGAAACATTAATCACTTAAGGAAATGAAACAACATACATTCCATTCAAGATAAATTACAACAAGGATAAATAAATCCCTCAAGATTCCAATTTAGCATTTAAACAATAAGGTTACATCACTCATTCCCCGAATGAGGTAAATCAAATACTCAAGATTACAATTTACAAATTCCGCCTCGATGACAAATGAGGGGTAAAAGATACAATAAGAACTGGAAGAACAAGGCAAGAGAAGAAACTGATTCCCACGAGCTCTCCAGCTGGAAATCACGAACACACGAACATGAAGAAGAACCAACGGAAAGATGCACGCCACCCGACCACGTGGAATCCAAAAGGTTCCACTCCCTCCGTGCTAGGAGATAGTAACAAGGATTTCCTAGACAAGCCCATCTACCACTAGACGCAGGCTTACACAAAAACTGTATTAAAACAACTACCATCACAAAGCCACTTAACATCTACACACACAATGCCATTTAACCACTACAGTCACAACATTACTTAACATGAAGTTACAACGCTTCCACAACAATGATCATTAACGCCACAACGAATCAATGATCATATGTACAACGCCAATAACTAACTAATGTCGACATAGAAGAGTGTCATACATAAATTGCCATGAGTTACCCTAGCTCAACCTTCCTAGGCTACCGACCCCATTGAATAAAATACATCAAATAATATATATGCACATTTCCCAATTAATTCATAATTTAAAATTCTTATGATTAACAACATATATTTTGAACTAATACTAAAATTCATTTAAATTAATTATATATTAATTGTATTATATTTTATATAATATTAAATATTATAATTATTATATAAAATATAATATTAAATAAATTTCATTACAGATATTTAATTTGCAATAAATAATAAAATAAAAGAAATTTCGAATTTTAAAATAACCAAAGGGAAGGCGGCCGGCCCTAGGGCACACAGCCCCTGCCTCCCGCCGGGCGGCGGTGGCTGTGTGTCAACACACAGCGCCGCCTCCCGTGGGCGGCGGTGGCTGTGTGGGAACACACAGCCCGCGCCTCCCTTGCAGGTGGCGATGGCTGTGTGTCTACACACAGCCCGCGCCTCCCCTGCGGGCGGCGGTGGCCGCGGCGGCGGCGGTGGTGGGGGTTGACCTCCCCAACCACCAAGAACAACAAAAAAATAAAATTTAATATTATTTTAAAACTCTGCGTTTTCCTCAAACGAATTTACCAGAATTTTTCTGGGTTAAACCATATTTTAAAAATTTTCAAAATAACAAATATATTGCAAAGATATTTGTGGGTATTACATATGTTAATATATAGGATTGAATTCAAACATAAATATACCCACATCTTGATTTCATACCCAAATTGCAACAATAATCCAAACCCAAATTTAATAAACTAAAACTTATTTCAAACAAGGAAGTGGGTTTTCACAAATCAAGTTTTATCATTGAGCTTTCTTGAATTTTCTTTCTATCTTCAAATCCCTTACCATTATGCAAATTGAAAAGCTTTTCCAAGGGTTTCATTGAATCTAAAACTATATTTTAATCTTTCAAATGAGCAAGAAGAGGAAGGGAGAAAAAATGTAAAACCTTATGTTTTCTCCAAGATTTACAAGCTTCCACATGGAGATTTCCAAGCAATCCTTCAACTCCACCATTTTTGCCTCCTCCAAGTCTCTCCACCAAAGCATTCAAAACCAAGAATTCCATGGAGGAGTTGAAAGAAAACCCTAAAATAAAATATATCCTTTTTCTTCCAAACTCCCCAAATTCACATTCAAATTCAACTTCCAATTAAATTCAAATTCTAATTAAAATTGAACTCAAATTCAAATCAACATTTCATTCCAATTCCAATTTCAATTTCAATTTTCAAACACAAATATCCTTTTACCAAAAAAGTCAACTAATTCAGAAAATATCCTTTTTACCCCAAAGTCTTGCATAAGAATTATTTGAATTTTTAATAACTTTAACCCATTTTCTATTTCCAATTTGAATTCAAAATTATTTTAGCACTTTATATTCAACAAAAGAATTAAATCTTTTACACTTTTAATTCATAGGGATAATTTAATTAATTCACACAATTAATTCAAATTATCAATAAAATAAGTCTAATTCGAAATTAGATTATTTTATTAATTCAATTAAATTAATTAACTAAACACTAATTTTCCAACATCTCCTAAAGACAAAACATTCATTATTTATAATTTCCAAAAGCTATTTAATCACTTTTAGCTTGCAACTAACCCATTTAATCATTAATTAACTACGCAAGCCATTAAATAAACTTTAACTTGAAATTAAATAAACACTCAAGGGGAACTGACCAAGATAAAACAACTGACCCCAATGACGACCCAACAACATGCTACGACTAGGGTGACGACTTGGTTCGGAAAACCTAGCTACTATCTCCCAATTAATTTCCGTTGGTCAATGGACATGCTCAAACCTGGAAACCAGGTGGAGTCGATGTCATGTACCTGCCAACCTGCAACCAAGAGCATGTCGAACGTGCATATATACATAATATGATCAGACACACCGTGAAGAGGAAATCTCAGAATCGTAGGGCACTCGCAAGCGAGTGATACAACCCCGTCCCCTTCACCAATACAATATCACTAACTGACAAAGCTAACCTTATTAACATAATCAAAGCATAACGCATCATTAATTCACATGTTAACATGATCGAAGCATATCATAGGAAAACATTTCCTGATTATCAGAAAAAAGGAGGTGTTACAATTATATATTATTAAGTTTAATATATTTATGCCTATAAGATTAATATTTTAAGCCTATAAGGTTAATATATTTAAGCTTATAAGGTTAATATATTAGTTTTTTCTTAGAATCCTAACTCTAACCCTAGCCCTAATCATAATTGAATCCTAATTCAATCTTATTTTAATTGTAACCTTTAATGTATCATAAGCCTAACTCTAGTTGAACACTAACTTGACCTCACTAACCCTAATTGAATCCTAACCCTAACCTTAATTGTAAACCCAATATTTTTCATAAAACCATATCCTTAACCCTAATCCCAATTGAACCATAACCAAAACAATAACTCTAACCCTAATTGAACTCTAGTTGAATGTTGACGCTAAGCCTAATCTTAATCCTAATTGATCCTTTTTTCTAACCCAAACCTTAATTGAACCCTAACAATCGTAATTGAACCTTAACCTTAATCCCAAATTTTATCATAGAACAGTAACCCTAATCCTAAACTAAAATTAACCCTAAAACTAACATAGCCTTAACCCTAACCCTAATTGAACCATAAGCCTAATTAAACCCTAATTGAACCTTATCCATAACCTTAACCATGTAATCCTAATAAAAATTTAACTCTAACCCTAAGTCCAAACTTATTTATGTGAGATAATTATAACTTATCCTAATCCTAATTGTAATTGAATCCTAACCCTAACTAAAGTCTAATCATAGCCTTAATTGAACCATAACACTAACTAAACCCCAATCTTAACCCTAATTGTATCATAATCTTAACCCTAGTAATAACTTAATTGAACCTTAAATTAATTATAACCATAATTGAATTGAAACCTTAACCTTAATTGATTCCTAACCTAACACTAAACTTAACATAATCAAGAGGTTTTTATGATCCTTATTTGAACCCTAAACCTTAAATTATCATAAGCCTAACCATAGTTGAACCCTAACCCTAATACTTTTTCCAACTATAACTATAGCTATAATTGTAACCCCAAGCTTTATCATAAAATCATATCCCTAACCCTAACCTTAATTGAACCCTAATCTTAGCTCTAACCATAATTGAATGCTAACCCTAACTCTAATTGAATACTAATCATAGCACTAACCACAAACCTAATTGAAACCTAACCCTAACCTTAACCTTAATTGAACCTTATTACTAATTGAATCACAACCCTAATTGTATCCCTAATTAAACCCTAACCCTAATTAAATTTTAATTGAATAATAACCCAAAGCTTTATCAAAATAATCCCCTAATATACAACTAAAAATATGCCCTTCATGCATTAATCACATATCTTTCAAAATAGTTGATAAAGAATGATAAAACATTAAAATTGTTACACCCCGAGTGATATTACCTATTTACTATTATTACCTTGTTTGGTTAAATTGCTTGAATAAATGAATATGTTTTATGGATCTTTACATGAATGTGTTTTATGGATCTTTATATGAATATGTTTAATGAATCTTGAATGAAAATATGATGAATGAATGATTGATGCAATTTGATATTCTATAATGACTTTAACTATGAAATGTATGTTGTATGTGGTTATGTTTTGTTTGGCTAACTACTATTATGATGTGTTAAATTGAGTGTAGGAACAGGTTTGAACCTCCAGAAGAGAGGGGAAGTATCACTCAAAAGAAGAACTTGCTCTGGTAACCCGTAACGAGCCTAACTGAGCATTCACTCATGTCCTAGTTGGCCTTAGTGAGTCAAGTCAATTTTGGGAAAAAGGTAAGTAATCTTTGTTGTGAATGTTTTGATTAAGGATTGTGATTAAGTCTTGATGTCATGTGATAGTCTTTCCTTGTATGCTTATTGTGGTATCGATGAGATATATGCATAAATTGTATATATATGTATATGTGTACATGTCTATGGTAGACTCATACATATGAGTGAATACGTACATGAGTATGCGTAGGTAGACATACCTATGCATGCTCATGGACATATTACCCATATGCATGGGAATATTGATTAGACTAAATTGACATATATATATATATATCCCATGTATGTATGTTGATCGATGGAATTGTATGTATGAGTGTTTTATAAAGATATTGAAATGGAATTACATACACACACACACGTGTGTGTGTGTGAAGTTGATATATATATATATATAATCGTATATACCAATATATGCATAATATTATTCTTTATATTTATATATTATATAAGTATGTTAATAAAATGTATTTGGTAAACTTTATGAAATGAATCTATATATATATATACTTTGATAATAAATATGTATATATACATATATATATAAACCTTAAAGCTATTGATATAAACCTTAAGTGCATAAGGTAGCACTGATTATTATTGTCAATATTGTGAAGCAAAGCACATATTATAGCATGTGGCGCATAAAGCATTAAGCGCAGTTTTAAGTGGAATATAAACCAACGCATGATGTTTGGTGAGACCAAGCCAACACAAATAGAAAAGCACGTATGAATTTGGTTGTGTAAAGCATTTTAAAAGGAATTAAATGTTGTTTGTAACTTGTGGAATACGTCAAAGGTAGTGATATGAATGTGGCGCCAAACACAAAAAGGTAGCACCATGTTTGCTAGTGTTTGGAAGTTAAAAGAAGTCTTTGAATGCACATAAACCTGCAAGTAGTGTTTATAGTCAAATGCAAACTTGGTAGCATTTTGTAAAGGAATTCAAATTAGGAAACTTGTGTTGAGCTTGTTGTCCCATATATCAAGTTGACTCAGTCATTTAAATGGTGAGGACTATGATGTGTTGCAAACCTATGAGCTAGACGAATGAGTTGTTGCACGAGATTAGAAAGGTGGCAGATATACTAACTTTTTTGTAGCCTTCGGTTGCTCACAAATTAGTATAAATAGAGGTGCTCATTCTACCAATTGCTACACTTATCATTTTGATTATCTTGATGCTATTTTGTTGTGTTTTCTGAGTTAGTGAGTGAGAGCTTGTGAGTTGAGATTTATTTTTCTATATCATATTTGTAATTATTGAGAGATTTAGTGAGAAGTTAGAAGAGGGTAATCAAGTGGTCTTGGAGGAGATATCAACTAAACTTGAGGGTTCATACTAGGAAGGATTTTAATCAATTGGAGCATTATGCAGACATGTTAGTTTCTTTACCTTTGTTGTTATGTTAAAAAGGTTAATTAGATTTGTTACTATGTTGGAAAAGAATGCTTTTGAATATGTTGTGATGTTTGTTTAAAGATTGCATGTTCTTGGTTGTGTATTATGTTTTAGAAGCTATCGTAATGGTTATATATGTATGTATCCTATACAAGGGAGTTTATTTGAGTGCAAACATATGTATACTATTGTTGGTGAACATCTTTTACCTTTACAAAATGAACATAAAATGACTCTATAATGCCCAAGAAGGACGAATCAATCCACAATAGTTGGAGAGATCACCATTGCATTGGTGATCTTCCTCTAAATTTTGATTGAGGTACAACTCCCACTTCTAATATAATTTTGTATTTTTCAAATATATTTAAACCCGAGACCTGTATGTTTTTTACCAGAAAGCGGGAGAGGAAAACTAACACTTGTTCATAACCATGAGACAAGTGTGAAGAGAAATGCTTAAACTAACTACTGCTGAAATGAAAGGACTGGCAAACAATCAATATCATGACTCAAAGATCAAATTACTAACGTTTGTTGACTCGACTTAGCACAATTCCAACCATTTACTGTAAATAACATGAACCAAATGTCATAGAATGCCTCATTCACAAAGGAAAGGAATGTTAAAATGCCTATCAAATCTCAAAGACTTTTTCACAAACATTAACGCCTAATTCACAATTATTGCACAAAGACAATAATCATTCACAAAAAATGAATTGAAACTACAAAATTTGATCCTTTATTTAGATCGATTCTCACTCATGCATCAAAGTGCAAGGGGGATCAAAATGCCAGACCCTTGTACTATCAAAATACAACATATTTATAGTTTTCAAAATATAATTGTCACCAAAGTCTTGTGAAACAACTAAAAATAATTGATTCTTGGAAAGAATCGGAATAATGAGGTTCAAAATGTTTTAAAGACAAAATTCAAGAAATTCAAATTCTCCTAATGTTGAGATGGTTGTGCCTATGAAGAGGCAAGTGCCTCTTCCTCAGACAACTTTTGTTGTGCAACTGCCATGCATATTTGATAATCCTTCAAGGCCAACACAACTTCAATTTTTGTCTGTTGTGGGACAGTTACATTTCTCACCCTTAACTGCCAGGTCACCTTGGTAATTCAAATTGGTTCCATCTTCTGTGTGATAAGTATGGGAGAATCTTCATGCCATGATAACGTCGAATCAATCTTGGCTAGTTTCTTTAATGCCTCCTTGTCGAATGATTGTTCCCCTGCATACGTGTCAATTGCTTCAAAGAAGGTGTTTCTTAATTCTTCAAGTGTGGCAGGCCCTTAATTATCTCATTTCATTACTGGGCATTCAAAATTAGAAAAGTTTTTGATGAAGTTATTATTCAAGTGACTACATTCCTTTAACAATTTTTTTTGCTCTATGAAGTTCAATTTAATGAATTCTAGCTTCCAAGCTATATTGGTTTTCCACACAAGAGCCTGATTATCTTCTTTTGAAGGAATGATCTTCTTAGCAACAACCTTTTCTAAACATGTGGCAATAAGATTGGTAAGTTCGCAATCAATCTATAGCTAGTGCATCTCTTCCTACTTGCAAATGACCAATTCAAACTTGATTGCATTTCTCGGGACTATGAATTCATCATAAGCTTTCCTTAATTTCCCAATTATGGGGGCTCCATTCTCTTTGATTTCAGGAATCCAACTTTTCACAACCTTAGCATAGTAACTATTCTTCTAGATTTTTCTCATCATGTCCTTGCCAACAACTGAGTTAGGATCAAAGGTAGGACTGGATTGACTCAAGGGTTGGGGCATAGGATATGTCAAGTTCTTGAGACAATTTGAAAGGAGTTTCAAAAATCTTTTCAATTCATCTTTATCCTACTTATCCTTTTTTATTATTTCCACCATCCTAGAGGCAATAACTTGGAAATTATGAAAATCCCCATCCTTGCTAGGAGGACCTAAATCCACTTTGATTATGTTGTAATCTACCACATTGACTAGATTAAGATATTTCTACACATAAGGTTGGGAGACTTCCATAACCAAATGCCTAGAGGATTCATCTTCTAGCAGCCTAGCAATAGTTTTCAATTTCTTTACTTTAGGAGTTCTCTATAAAAGTTTCCCACAATTTCCTCCTCTAGCAACACAATGGGAACTATTTTTATTTTCTTGGAGAGAGAATTCTCCAGCCAAGATGGTGAAGATTAGGTGTATTAGGATCTTAGGAAGTCCCAGGTGTAGAAAATTAGAGAGCTCTATTAATCAGGAGAAGAGATTAAGACTTTGTCTTGTTGTACACTTACCTTTGTTTCACCTTGAGGTCCTTGGATATGGGTTTCTAAGGCTTCCATGTTAGCTTCATTTTCTTGGTTGTCTTCCTCTAATTGTTGTTCAACATCATCATTTCTCTATTCTTCAGCTGTAACATTAGGAAGGGGACCTCTACCACAAGTTCGCTAAAGCCCTTTCCCTTTTTCAGGAGGATCATCACCATTTCCACTTCCACCTAGTAGTGATGTAACTTACATTGATGATATTGGTGCAGAAGACCTTGTACCTATATGACCAATACTTGTTTGTTCACGAGCTTCCTTCTTTTCCTTTGGTGGAGCCTTAGCAATTTCTCCTTTCTTCTTAGCCAACTAAACTTGTGTTCTCAAAACTGTCAAGGCTTTGACTTCAATGTCCTCATTTTCCTCACTGTTCCAATCCACTAATGAGAAAGGAAAAGTTTGTATTTGTTGAGCATATGTTGGATCAATTAAATCAAAGCTTTCATCTTGTACTCTTATATTCCAACCTAATTTAAAATTGAAGATTTGTGACACCGTGAGTCTCATCCAATTTATTTTTCTTACTTCATAATTGTCTACACAATCAGCCCAAAAGTCTTCAAGTTGAGGCATATGATAATAACTAGGACCAAGTTGGAGATTTTCCCTTACATAATTCTTACTGTCAAATGGAAACCTCCTTTCATACATATCGAAAAAGAATTTTGCAATCTCTCTTCTTAGATTAAGGGCATTGATTGTGACTTACATTCATAATAACCTAGACCAATTGGAAATGGAATCCCAACCTTTTTTCTATATGAACATCTCTTGTTTGCCTCTAAGGCTTGGCAGAAAACTTCCATCAGAATAAATTTATCTTCTACATATCTAGGAAGTTTTAAAGGAAAATCATCAAATCCACCCACTCGTAAGTAGGTAAAAGTTTGAAACTGTATAAATAAGATGTCATACTTAGTGGCCAATTAGAAAACCTTAGGGGATACTCTCTAGCTTAGGTCACCTTGCAATTCTCTAATTAATTTTATGCTAAACACATCATTTATCCTACAGTAATTCTTATAACTCTTCTTGAACTGCAAGTCAAGATAATAATCATAAATTTGTATCTTTTCATCAAAATCCTCCATAGGGTTTAAACCAATCCAGGGTCCCATACACTCCAACACATAGAAGAGGTAGGAGGACATGTAAAATGACCTATTCACAACAAAAACTCTTGTCATATCATCCAATCGATCACTCATTATAGTGTCCCAATCTAAGTATTGTGTACCTCCACAAATTACCTGCACAAAGAAATACATCCACTCTTCGAAATCATGTGCATTCATATTTCCCCTCACTCAGTGTAGCAACACAATAATATCCTAGATCTCTTCTCTGAAATGTGACTTGTGCATTTTCTTAAGAAATTGTGAGTTTCCCTTCTTAGGTGGATCAAACCATTCCTTGGAAATGTAATTTTGGTAATACCCCTTCTCTCAAAAGGAACCTTGACATAGGGTAAAATTGAAATGTCAACAAACTTTCCTTTTTGGCAACCTAAAACACCCACTTATTGTGGCTCTGTCCAAGGTTATCAGGAGATTATTGTCCTCTATGAAAATTTCCCTCGTCATCGGATTGCAACAAGATATACATTCCAGTACCAATTTAGTGCATTGTACTACCATAAGAAATGCAACAGCTTCAAGGAGACACTTTCTATTACCCTCTGAGTGATTAGGTTCCTATTTGGCCTATGAATTCTCTCCTAGAATGCATCTAAATTGATATGCCCTAACCTTGTGTCACCAATTTCAAGCAAGGAACTATCGAGACCAACTAGATGTTCATAACCCAAATACTTGTATTTCATTGTATCGAGAAATTCAACCGTGTTAAAATACAAGAATCAATTACCAAGATAATTTAGGAAAATCCCCTTGAGAAAATATCACCCTTTCCTAGTTGACTCGTTTCTTTGAATGCCACTCATATGTCTATTTTTCTTGACTTTTGGAGTCACGCTCCCCCAAGAAGAATGATTATGTTTAAAATGGAAACTTAATCTTACATGATCAAGCATTTATTTCATCTACTCCAATACTGAAAACCTTTAATTCCTAACACACATGTTGCTTGGCGAAAATATTGGGTGACCTTGGTACACTTCAAAAGGATTAGGTACTTGAATAGCTTTTGAGAGCATAGTCGGTGGCCGATAAGGTTTGAAAACAAAAACCCACCCTAACAAGTCCTTTTTATTTTTCACCTTAAGTGATACTGTCGCCTTTAAGTTGGGATAAAACATAGTTAGAAAAGAAACACTGGCCCTGACAGAAGTTCAAGAAAACAACTCAAACCCACTTTGCTTAGTGATAAACTTTTTTGAAGCAATACTCCACAAAATAGAGAGGTTATAAAACTTGAGCGGATAATGAAAATAGTTTGAAAACCAATTTGAAGACTGAAACTTAAATAAGAAGATTGAAGATAAGACCAAGTCTGGAAAAAGGTAAGTTGTGAAAATTACTTCGTAGTTGACAAGGTTTGCAAATTGACCAAAGGACCGACAAACAAATGGCAGATGTTTAAAAATTCGAAGGATACCCAAAGTTTTTAGCATTCATAGCCAAACTTAAAACTAAGGCAACAACTATACATAGTTGCCATTGCTATGTGTAGGATGTCTAAACTAAACTTATGTAGCTATAAATAAGAAGTTGCTAGAATCACCTTGGTATTAAAGTCATTTTTTTTAGATGTTATGTGGGTTTTTCTTGGGGTTTGTCTAATCCATGGGAAATGGGGTAACCTAGGCATAGAGTATGAATGGTCATTAATAAAATCAATCTAGGAAGGTGTGTGAATAAGAGACATCCACTCTAAGTTTTTGATGATGAATACTTTGGCCAAAGTAGTGTAAGTAGCCATTGCTTACACTGTTAGTTCCATTGTGATCTATGATTACGTACTAGGCTAGGATGTACATACACTTAGGGGGTATCCATGTTGTATGCCAGTTCTAGAAATGTATAGGACACAACACCATGCTCAAAAAAGGCTATTGTTATGAGGTTACCAATCGAATCTCTTCATCGAAGGGTAGGGCCATCTTACCAGTTAGGTAGATGTGTGGGGAACCACAATAATTTTGTGGTTGGAAAAAAAATGTTTGATTGATGCTTCTCCTCATCAATTGTTGGCCAAATATTTGAGGGGGGACTTCATGGACCATTTTTTCTTTATATATTTTGTAAGCTTGTTTAAGCTAGTATGTATCTCGTATCCACTTTTATGGGGATTGTAAATATGAAATGTCATATGGAAATTATATATCATAATTATTTAAATTAATGAAAGGAATTCTTTTGAATGCAATGGGAAAGTTTGAAATATGTTCAAATCTGCATTTATTATTCAAAGGAAAAGAAAATATTTATTGCTCTTAAAGGTTAGATGCATAAACTATTCACTTGTGGGTCAAACATAGGAAATTTTACAGTGTAGAAAAATGGGCATGTTACAAAAACTAATGTTTATTATTAGAAAATCAACCTCTTAAAATAATGTCTAAAAAAAGGCTAATTCTAAAATCTATACCCAATTCCTTCTAAAAAATTTGACCTAGTCATAAATAAAAAATTATCTTTGACTGCATGCTTGACATCACTTATCCAACATTTATTAGGTTCATTTAAATCTTCAAAAGTTCAACCAATCCTTCTCAACCCACATATTTTCCTCAATTAGTTAGGGTTTTGATGAGAACAATTAAATTTATGTAGGGATAACAAAATTAAAAGCATAAAATGATTAAATACTATGGCACAAATTTATGCTTCGTTGTCACACCCCATTGTGTGTTTACCTATTTACTATTACTATGTTAGGGTAAATTATTGCATATGTGAATGTATTTGGAATTATAATTGGAAATATATATGTGGTTATACTTTGTTTATTAGGAGACTATGAATGAATGTTTGTTTCATTAAAGTTATGTGATGAAATGCATGTAAGGAACGAATGGTTATTGAATTTGATATTCTATCTATGAGAAGTATTATGTAAATGGTTATTTTGATGAATGACTAACTACCATGAAATATGTTAAGTTGGATGCAGGATCATTATCAATCCTCCAGGAGTGAGGGAAAGTATCACTCGGGAGAACTTGGTCGGGTAACCTATAACTAAACATAATTGAGCTTACACACTCACAATAGAATGGTTGAGTTAATTCATAGTGTTGGAAATTGGTAAGTCGTCCTTTAGTATGATGTTTTAGTATTAGGAAGGATCTTGAATACTGTTGAGTGTGTTCTTGGATGGTTTTATGAGTTCTTTATATTACTATACTTGATTGAGGAGATATATATACAGAGGATATTATATATGAAACTTTAACTTGGACTTATTCATTTGAATATCAAGTGGAATATTTAGACAAACTTATTTGTCAATGATTATTTTTATATATATACTAGTATTAAAATTTATTTAATTATTGATATATATGTGTGTATTATACTATGGTCAATCTATGATAAAGGTCGATTTAAAGTTTATGATCCACGATCGATTTAATATAAATGCATCACTATTTTAAGTAGTGCATTGCCAAAGCAATGAAACACATTATCCAAAAGGATAATATGTGATGGAAACATTAAACATTGAATCTGCTTAAAGTGTATAAAGCAAAAGATGTGAACCATAAAAATAGATGTGTTGGGCCAAAACAATATACAATGTTATTTGTTTGGAGGTCGATTCACTCTTTATGTGTCAATTACTCAGTCTATGACCAAGATGACTAAGAAATATGTTGCCAATTGAATATTGATAGGTTCCTCTATTTAACCACAAGCTTAAGAATAGGGAATGTGCTATAAACTTAGCACCATATTATGAATTCTCTTATTCTTCTAGAAGTCTTTCTTTCCTAGAAATTGATTCACTATTTTAATCATGTGCATAATTGAATTAGTCAAGTATAGTTGGCATGCAAGAAGGTTGATCTGTTGTTTACTAGGTTGAGTGTAAACTTAGAAGGTTGCCACCTTTTTTTGTATGTGTTGAGTCGACTTGCATGGCTGAAGTGGTGTTTACCACTTCTATATGCATTGATGTCTCACTATTTAGTATAAATAGATGATCCTACTCTCATTTGGATGCTCATTTGGAAGTTACATTTTGTTGCATTTATTCTGAAGCTATATTTTTCTAAGTTAGAGTTATTTTGTGAGAACATAGAGAAGGAGGTTATCGTGAGATATTGCATTGAGTGAATATAGTAACTGGAGTTGAAGCCTAGCAAGCTGACATTGGAAGGCTGGGAACTAGATTAGTCTATTGGATTAAGCAATCAATAGGCATGAGAATCTATGCACCTTTTATTTGTCTTTTGTTATGAAAGAATGAATGTCTTGATTGATTTGTTTGGAATTGTATGAGAATGCTTGCATTAGTGAATCGTACTATTTTCTTATGGTAAGGAAAAGAATTTTTTTATGATTTCCTATGAAGCATTTGTATATACTCCATAATAGGAGTGTTTTTTTATCATTAGCATTATATACTAGGAATGATGAAACAAGAATAGCTTAAGGGTTATCTATTGCAAAGTTATTTGTAATACTATAAATCTTATATGTTGTACCTAGGATTAGACTAGTGAGAATACTTTGGCCAAAGTAGTGTTATTTCTTTTGGCTCCATTTTCAATTCACCATGTTCCATTTATGCATGCTAGTTCAAGATTGTAGGAGTCTATATGTTCTGTGCTATGCAGGACATAACACTCAAGATCGTAATGGCTAGTTAAGTTATGAAGCTACTCCACCCAATCTCTCACAAAGGGTAGGCCACCTAATGTGATGATAGATGCTCTGGAGGATCAAGCATCTTGAGTTCACATGGCTCATGTAGTGCCACTTTTGAGTGGGATGCTTCTCCTCCCAGGGTAGGGGACTCCAAGATTTGAAAGGATATTCTTGGACCATCTATATCTATTTCTTTGAAGCTCGGTTGAGCTATGTATATATTTTGCATACAATCTTTGGAATATTGTAATATGTGGAATATTATTTTGGAAATGAAATAAAAATTGGTTATTGTTATGTCATCTATGTTCATTTGTTCTCTATTAAAAAAAGAAAAAAATTATGGCAATGGTTAAGTAACATAGTTTATTTACTTGAAAGTGAAAACTTAGGAAATTTACTTGCGTGAACAATTAACATGTTACATTCATTAAAAAAAATAGCTCCTTGTAGGTTAAAAATGGCACAACCTATGCAATGGTGGCCCATGTGCAATTCCATTAGGTTGAGCAACATTGTTGGTGGTATGGGTGGCAGTGCCACTTCTAGTAGAGGGTGGATGGCTCAGAAGGACATTTGTCACCCATGGGTGGCATGACCAACCCAAGGTGGCAATGCAAGCTTTAAGTACTTTAAGTGTTGAGATAAATGTTGAGTGCTTAAGAGAAGTGTTTAGTGATAAAGGCCTTAACCTTGGGGTTGGGTGGGCCACATGGGTTGATAGTCCTTGTAGACATTTAAAAATGTCCTGAATGATATCATGCACTTGAATCAGATATACTAACACCGTTTCATCCTAAAACCCATCATTTTTTTCATTAATTGATTAAATTATCCTAGCTATTTAATTGATTGCATCATTTTCATCTATTGACCTAATTGACCTAATTAGGTGAATTCATCCCCTTTCATGCTAACATTTTGTCCTATTAAATTGAATAAATCAATTTATTTTAGAATTTTAACTCTGTGTCCTTCTTATTTTAATCTTTTCACAAATAACCCTAGCCGCTATTTAATTAAATATCATATCATTTCTCTTCCTTTAATACTACTACTAAATAAATTAATTCATTTAATGAATATCCTAATTCCCTCTAATTTTCATAATTGAAACTTTATTTAATTCATTTCAAATTACTAATTAAATCTAATCCTCCCACTTGCAAGGGAATATTATTCCTCCTTTGTATATTCCTCTAAAATACTATTCCCCTTGAATATTCTCTTCCTCTTTGTACAATTAAATTTGCCTAATTCTAACTAAATATCTAATTTTCTCATCTTCCCAAGCTTAGAGAATATTCTCTTCTACTCCATTTGAAAAAGGAATATTCTCTTCTTATAAATAAACTTCAAATAAAAATTTGTGTAAGCTTTTGAAAGTGTGTTTGTTTTGGAATGTGAATGTAAGCTTTGATTAAATATCATCTTGCATCCCACCCCTTAATGTGTGGGAATCCATGATCCATGCCCCATCTCCCTTCATTATGACTTACATTGATTGACTCATTTCTGCTCTGGCCATTAACTTCATTTTGCCTATTCTAGAAATAGAGCTTGCATCTATTGAATATGGATCCACCTTTTAATAGTAAACTTATGTTGTTAAAATCACTCTCATCTTGCACTCACACTTTATGTTTTAAAATGAATTTTAGGTTAATTTTTTGCATCATATTAGCTTAGCTTCCATTAATGGCTTCCATGATAACTTAGGTGCATACATTTAGCATATTTTGAAACTAGGGTTTTAATATTTTACATCTTCCATAGATTTAGAATAGCTTAGCATACACTCACATCAATCATCATAGCATTTATTATGTTAAAATAGTTTTCATCACATTTTATCACACATCTTACAATCGGTTTCGTCGATTTTCTTCAATAGAATCGATTGAAACAAGCTCATTATCCATGGGATTGGGAAAGGGTTGTCATTCCACATCAATGCAACACCACTCCCCCAATAGGATAAGTTTCAATGGCTTAGATTAGATGTTTATGAAGCTTTCATATTTTAATATGTTAGTTTTAATGGCTTCTTAGCTTAGTTTGTATCGAATGATTTTATTGGGATTGAAGCAGGGCATGAACTAATTAATTTGATGAATTTCTCTTCAAATTTAGGTTTTCCTTGTGTTTGCAGGTTTAATGATGCTATTGGAAATTCACCGACGTATTTGATAACACATCATTATACAACAATGCACTTGGGTTTTTATTTTAGCAACACATAATTAATTTAGTGACGCTTAATTGATTTTGTCACCACACATTTAAATAGAAATGCTAAGCTAATTTTTAACGCAACATAAATTTTAGTATACCAACGCATTTGATTTGGTGATGCTATTGGCGTCACTGTTTATTACAGAGTAGTGCCTTCGATCTTTCAATACAATGACACACTTTCTATACAACGACGCTATTGATGAAATTCAATGACGCAATTGATTTCAGCATCATAATTTACTGGTAAACAAAACTGAACTTGAATTTTGACATGTGTTTTTTTAACTTTATTTGATTGCTAACATGTCACTGACTTCTCGTTTTGGTTTTTAGGCTAAATAGTTTTGCAAGTTTGGACAATAAAATTTGAAGTGTAGGAGCATATTACCATTTGAATATAATTATAACAAGTGTTTCGACACTTATGGGGCAATTATAACCCATTTATGATGCTTTATTTCACATTTTGGGACCAAACTAGATTTCCTTTTGGGCTTTAAAATGAGCGTTCAAATTGGTTAAAATTGAACCCTCACATCATTATGCTTGTTGGTTTAAAATTGAACAATATAATCCCAACACTTCAAATTGGTTCTTAAAACAAACTCATTTTTCTATGATAGATTAAAATGAACATATGTCTGATTTGCTTATGTATGTTTGTTGTGCATATCCAATATCCTTGCGCTTCATGCGATCTTGGGTGAAGAGAAACACACAAGTATACCTTTTCTTCTTGGAAGCGCTTATCCTCTCCCCTCACACCTTTTGGCAATCTTGGGTCATGAAAATCATTTTACGCTTCAAACTTGTGTTACCTTTAGAGGGTCTATCTCCCAATTTGTGAGAGGGAATGACCCAAGTAGTGCTTCCATTTCGGTCTGCTATATAAATAATCAGTTGTGACTAAATTCATTAATCGATTGGTTGTGGTTGTCCCATATCAACGAATGTCTCCCTTAGTATCCTTGTGATGCGTTAAAACCCTTAGATATTTCTAAGGGTTGGGAGGCCTCTTAATTGAGTGAATCACCACGTGTATGGCACCAGATTATCTTGAATATGGTCATTAAAATCCTTGTTTGTAGTGGCTAACCAAGTCCAATTCCAAAACGTATTTTAAGGTAGTGCATTTGAGTAGCACCGCTCCAAGAAGTTACCATGTTTAGTTTTTGATTGAGGCAATAAAGCAAATAGGGAAGAGACTCTTTTGCTTTCAGTGTCAAGATGTTACATTTCCTTGACATAGCATATTTATCCATTTCATCTTCATGGATTAATCATCTCTTCTGATGATGGTAAGCCTACTAAGAAATATGTACCCACTCTACCTAGGATTGTAAATACTTTGAGCTGACTTTTAATAATTTGCTTGTTTCTACAAATAAATTGCAAAAAAAAATCTCCCAAGTCTTTCAAATTTTCAAACTCCCTTTGGTCTAAGTGCATAGATACCTTTGAAAATCCCTTTTGATATTGATGCTTGTCCTAAGGATTTATTCCTATAGAGACTTCTAAATATTTTGGTTTATATCTCAATCCATACTCCTGTGCTAACTCTGTGTAATCTCATGCTCTAACTTCATCCTTTCTTACAAAATGGACTTTTGGAAATGAATGATGCTCTTTGACATAGATAATTTAGTTTGAAACTTAAGCAATAATAAGTGTCGTGGTAAAAGAAAACTCCTACTTAAGCAAGATAAATCTCGACAAATCTGAACCCCTCGTGATAACTATTTCCAGTATCCTGACGCTCCTGCAATTTTGGAGCAACCAAAGTTCCATTTACTCATCATCATTCAAATCCAAATCCCTTTGGTTCCTAATTCATTGAGGGAGAAACAAATTGATATAATTAGTAGTTTGAGAATATCTCACTTTAAAAGCAAGCCACTCAAACTCCAAAGGAGAAATGTGATATAACTTAGGAAATAAAGAGAAATGTTTCTATATTGGGTGGGCTAGAAGGCCTATATTATCATCACCTCCTCATACGGTAAATATATCCTCTTTCTAAGGATCTTTTTTCTAAATGATCTCTCTAAAAATCACCCTTTGGTGAAAAAGGCCCTTACATTCTCACATTATTTCCAAACTTCTATAGGACATCATAGTGCAAAGTATATTAGAAGACGTATCTTAAGGAATCACCGCAACTGAGATAGATCAATAAGGAGACATTTTCTATGCTATTTCATGAATGAACTAGATCTACACATTTCATAAGAACTTCTCCTTGATCATTAAGTATTTAAGGTTTGAACACTTTAGAGGTCTAGCATGTTTTTCACTACATTGTTCTTGCAAAACAAAGGTTCACTCTAGGTCAACATTGGGTCAAACATTTCATCCACCCCTTATCAAAATTTTGAAACCTCACTTCACCAAACTTTACAAACTTTTCAACACACCAACATTTTGGACTTAGACATCTATCAACACCAATCCCTAACTTAGCTAATTTGTATGTGAAATGAATCATTTTCCATGCATTTAGTTAAGTTAGTTATCATCTTTAAACTAGTTCATCTTGAATGTCACAACTCTACCCTAAAGATTCACAAGTTCATAAACATTCTCTATCCAAACATCAAGCAATCAAACTTAAGTCAAAAGTGTTGTCCCAAAACGATTGCAAAGATCACTCCCCATATCATTCATCTTTTCATCTCCCATTATCACCATTGCTCCAAAACGACTTAGAGCATCCCTTTTACCAAAATTTGAGTCAACTAGAGAGTTTAAACATTAAAAATCTCAACAAAACTCTCCCATAGGTGACCCAAAATTTATGGTAAAGACAAGATCACAACACAAGAGAATCATGGAGAAAACCAAAGTCACATTCACCTCAAGTGATCCCAATCCTCAAGAATTTGATCCAAGAATTCAAGTTACCCCATCACAACAACCCTCGTCTCCATTAGGGCCATATCAAATAGAATACATCATGAACAACCCATTTGGTCTTACTAAGGAAGAAATCATGGAGTACAAACAAGAATATCAAATCTTAGAAAATGTAGCTCCAATTTCCCCATATTTTGTTGTGCAATCATTGACACAAGGCTTTACTTCATCCACTATTCAAATAACTCCATCACTAGGGTTACATTACACACCAACCCCTAGTCTTGCAACTAGTCTTGGTAAGGACTTTGGCCATACTCTTTCATTTAAAAGCAACACATTTATCGGTACCCTCAACACCAATCCTTCTCAAACCACCACTTGGACACCAACATTTGTTGCTCCCCCCATTCCTGAGAATCATCTACATTAACATAAACCACTTACACTTCATGAATTCACGACAACCTCAACATATCGAGTGTAAATATCTTCACCCATCCACACAAGTACCACAAGTGTTCCCAACATCATGCAAAGAAGTATAGACCAAGTGTCTCAAATGGACCCAAAAGGGCAAGTTAATCTCCTTACGCAAAATCAACCTTCAACGCAATATGGCACATCTTTATCAAATCCCCCAATGAATTTATCCATTCCATTGATTTCCCAAAACACATCTATCCCATCCATCACCAACCCAACTCAAAACAATCCCTTGGTCACAAACCCCATCAACCAAGGTAATACCTTGACCACATCCAAAACACAAGGAAATCCACAAAACACCTGTCAAG
>VDFB02342772.1:0-47412 GCA_007258455.2 Sequoia sempervirens | reverse complement strand
AAAAGGATGAGCAATACATAGACATAAAGTCTTTGACCCTCAGGGTATTAATTGGCAATACATTTTTAAAACAAAAAGATAAAATACCCTTCCATCGCACACCACATAGGGGTTTAACCCTAAGTAAAAACAAGAGTAAAAATGAAACTTTATTTTATTTCTCACTTGAAGCTTCAAGAAGAAGCTAACATCGCCGCTAGGGTTCCCACCTATGGAGTTTGAATCCGCCTTATAGTCATTTTCTACAAAAATATGTTGATTCCCCATATTGACAAGCAGGTAAATCATTTTTTGAAATAAATTTTGAATATAAACCCTTGGATTAATGATTTAGGGCCTTATAGGCCACGACATTATGGGGTTTTCTTACCCATTTTCATTTGTTTCTTTCTCTGTGTTATCTAGCAGCTTAGTTGTCAAAGAAAAATGACACTGGCTCCTATACCTGAAGAATGAAGGAATGACTACTGGGTAAGCAAAGAAACTATTATCATTGCATTTTCCTTCATATTTTCTATGTATATTTCTTATGAAGATTACTTGCTTCTCCATATGAATGGTCGTGGAAAATAAAACTAGCCAAAATTTTATTTCGTAAAATACCCAAGAGTTTTGCTTTATGTGTTCTCATGAATATCTTCTTGTTTTTGGAAACAAAACCCAGATGGATTTCAAAAGAAATGAATTTTCTTCATATGCTACCCGCGACTAGACTCTTCCTTGCAGGTATTAAGATTTGTGAATGGGTCATCAAAACCCGTGATCTCCATTATTTTTCATGTTGACTTAAGAATACATGATATTTCTATGTGCTCCAACACATATACTAGTTCGACCCCTTACTCCATATTTACTTGGGTTCTCAGGCAGAAAGGAAGAACCCAACTGGGTTACGTCATACCTGTGCCCTTCACTCACAATAAAATTTCTATTTCTTTCAATGACTTTGTTTTTGTGATTCTCTTAATTGGTCGCCAAGGAAATCTCTGGGCTTGAAAACCCTCTATGCTTTATATATTTTGTGTCTGGATTTCTATTTCTATTGCTTCTGTTGAAGCCTTTTGTATATGCATGGACACTCCTATGTATATCCATCTCTCTTTTCATCCTTTTACATAGATTTACCTTCATGGTGTGGGCCTATAGGGCATCTGGGCATATATTTTATTTTTCCTGTAGCTCAATATTTGAAACTCGCCGCGGCTTTTATTCTTTTAAAAGTGTTAAAACGGCTATAGGATCAATAAAACCCAAGCCTTTCACTCACTCCTTTATGAATTTCAGCAAGAAAATAACATGTAAAAAGGGTTTTTGTCTATTTTGTTCATTGTTTACAGCTTTGTATGCCACAACGTTTGTCTCTTCTGGAAATCTCTTCATGTGACCCATAGGGTTTTGCATAGGGAAAGAAATTTTTGTTATATTCTCCTATGTTTTTCATGTTATCTCCACATTTGAATTTTAGAAGAAAAGAACCTTCCTATTCATAGACCGTGGCCATGTTTCTTTTTTGAGTATTTTGTGTTTTACAAGTGCTTGAAGTTGTTAATGAGTTATTGGAAATCTAAATTATCATTTGTCTTTCTATATATTTCATACTATTCTTCAATATTTTAGCACTCTATATACTGTACTCTCTCATTTTCTTCAAAAATTCCCTTATTATGATAAGGTTATTCAAGATAATAATACGAATGAGATTCCATGAGAGGGTGATAATTGAGACAAGAATCATCTTAGCTTACTGTTCCACGAGAAAAATACTGCCCTTCACTTATACCCTTTGATTGTCATGAGGAATTTGTAGTCTACATAGATGTGCCATTTCTTCTATTTTTTATACTAATGCTAAATACACATTTTTTGATGATTTCTATATTTTATCTCTAATGAAATGGCAATCATTTGCTGACTGTTACTCTGTATTTTCAATGTATCAATGTTTTCCAGAAAATGCACCTATAAAAAACACATAACAAAACATGCTTTCCTTGTTATCACATCAAAATTCTACACCATACTTTCCATGAGATGACATCATCTTTTAGGCATTTTGTTAAACAGTTCATATGCCTTGCCTATGCTTCCACATTTTGCCTATGCTTTCACCTGGTAACTTGAGCAAAGCTTTGATGTCATTGAAGCTCATTATATTTATTGAATAAGTCATTGTATTGTAGAAAAATATCTGCTATTATCACATGCCATCACCAATTTATCCATTATGCATCTCTAATATAGAACAATTGACTTCCAGGTACATCACCTGATTTGGGAATTATGCCAACATTTAAAGGTGATACAATTTATTTTGGCATTTCCTACCTTTTTCTTTAGAGATATTTCCTTCTTGTTGGCACTAAAAAGCCAAATTGTGAATCTCTAGAGGAAAGGCAGCCAATGTCAGGACAAAATTGTATGATGAGGCAGCAAAAGCATAATAAAGTAGCACGTCGAGCTCAACCCTTTTGGGAGCCACGTTTTATCCCACGTACTAAGATCTGATGAAACAATAACATTACTTTTCCTGTATCTGCACATGAAACAAACAGTTAGAAAAAATACGTGCATATGCCTGAAGGGATTGATGATTTCATTTCTTTCTTTGGACATGTACAATTTGTTTATTTGTTTAATGTATTTGAGGGACAATTTATACATTAATGGGTGCATGTACATGTAGTGTTAGGAGCCTTCATTGCTTAGAGCACTGCTCTAACATCGTTGCAATTTTTAGGTGCAAGGGCTAGAAACAGAGAGCTACGGAGGACGCAAGACAACTTGAAGCAAAAGACCAAGTAGGACAACAGACTCTGACCAGTCATCAGGCAATGACTAGCCTCTTCCCCTATATGTGCATTCTTTTCTTTTAATTCATCAATGTATAGATTGTACCTCATTTCCATTGAGCAAGTTAAGTCTCACAGCTTGTGTGAGGCAAATATGTAATTTTGAATCAATAAAGATTACTTTCAACAAGATTTGTGCAGATCTTTTCAATATTGTATGCACTTATATAAATGAAATAACTGTTACTGAAACTTGTAATCTATTTGATTTTTATGTTTATACAATTGAATGCAATATAGGGAAGATAGATAAGAAATGCACTTCACTTTCAGTTTGCAAACATTCTAAACTCAGTCAATCTTGAGAAAATAACAAAATGAGTAACAGTTAGCAATTGTATTTGGTTTGTTAAACATGGCCCTTGGTACAACTATTAGAGTTGTTAAGAACCTTCGAGTATGTTTTGATTTTCACACTGCATCTAAATTCATCTCCAAGATTGTTGCAAGAGAAATTGTTCTAAGAGATATGAACCATTTCCATCATTTTAAACAAGGACAATGTTCTTATGGAGAATATTGGTGATACTAAATGAAACAATATGAAAAATAGGCTTGCACTATAATAATGTACACTACATCAGATATCTAAAGGGACATCCATAAAAGCATAACAATAGGGATATTTTTGTCATATGTTGTAGTTACAAGTGCCCTGCTAGACATACATGAAAATCTAAGGGATTTTTTAATGGCTAGACTAATAAAATCCTATTGTAGGGGATACTCCAAGTACATATGGCCCAATTCTAATGGCAACTGTTAGTAAAGCTAAAAAATAGCTTTGGATGTTATTAGTATGTTATTGATATTGAATTGTGGACTAGACTATCTAATACCTTATGACTGAAGATCTTGTATCAACGTGGAGATATGGATCTTGTTGCCACTAATCTACCCAAAGAAAGCCATATGCTAATATTTGACTTCTAAAATATACTTAGATATTTGATTTCTTGTTTCATGTGCCTCTAAATAGGTGCACCAAATCCTTGAAGGGGATTAACACAAATTTATTCAGTAGGTAAAAGAGACTAATTTTATATGATTTTGCTTTATAATTCATCCCAATACTGATAATGATCAATCTCAGCTTTGCAAAATATACAACATCATTAACTAATAAGTTTTTATAACATTTTTTTAAGAACTTATTAGTTAATGATGTTGTGTATTTTGCAAAGCTGAGATTGATCGTTATCAGCATTGGGATGAATTATAAAGAAAAATCATATAGAATTAGTCTCTTTTTCCTACTGAATAAATCTATGTTAATCCCATTCAAGGATCTGGTGCACCTATTTGGAGGCACATGAAATAAGAAATCAGACAGGTAAGGAAATGCAACCGATGGGTGTAAATCCCAACTCCTCAACCTTTGAAAGCGTCCTTTCTTCCTGTGTGTAAATTGGAGATTTGGATGAGGAAGTTCTTTCAAAGCCAACAAAATAATCATTACAAGTCATCAAAGCCAACAAAAAGGAGACCAATATATAAATGATTAAAATAAAAGAATACAATAAAAGAAATAAGTAAAATTTTACTACACAATAGCCATCTCTATAGATTCCATTGCATCATTAATCGTTTAACTGTCAATAACTCACTGTCTTGCCAAAGACATCCAGTCATCCCCTATCCACCGCTACACCACTATACACAAACTAGCTCGGCGTGGTATGGCAGTATCTATTGCTCTACTACACCAAGCCTTGTACACCATCGCGGTTTGGCAGTGACTATACCGCACCATCGCAGGATACCTTTGATCATCATCGCAGGGTAGCAATAACCATCGCTATACGACACTAGTCAACATGGAAGCACCACAGGGTGGTGGTAACACCGCACTACCGCAAGCTCAATCTAACACCTTTGCGAGGTAGTAGTAAGTATCGCTCAACCACCAATCACTCCATGAGACACCATGAGATGGTGGTAAAGGCCTAAAATCTCACTTGGTGTAATCTAACTTGATGACGACCAAGTTGGGGGTCCACCAGTGAATTTGAGCCACATAATTCCAATAGGTAAATGCCATAAATTGTCCAAAACAAATACACATGCATCAAACTCACGTCACTTAAGAAAATAGGGTATGTGAGACTTCCCACTAAACCAATTCAAAGTTAATAAGGTGTAAATATATGGCTCTTTTAGCATTGCAATTAAGATGTAAATCACAAATATATAAGCAAGATGTGGCATAGCTGCCAACAATTGCAATCTATAAATCAAGCACTACTAAAAAGACAACAAAAAGAGAGATTGCAGTAGAAATCCTAGTTGAAAGATAAGACTGTTATTTAAAAATCAACAAAAGGAAAAGCTTAAACTTGTATAACACTATAGAACACCTAACCACCTAGTATACAAAGCAACCTTTTTATATAGATCTTGATCATGGGACATTCATCAAAGCATAACAGTAGGGATTTTTTTTCATATATTGTAGTTACAAGTGCCCTGCTAGACATACATGAAAATGTGGAAGCATAGACAATTTGTATCAAGCCAAATGTCAAAAAGTATAATTAAAAAGACAAATCCTTACAATTGGACCTCAAATTGGACCAAGCAAAATTATGATTTTATCTTTAGAATGTATGAACTATCTTTGTCGGAGCTTCACAACCTCAAATTGGATCTCCAATTGGACCAACAAATTTATGATTTTATCTTTAGAATGTAGGAACTTTTTGTGTTCGATATTCATGACCTCAAATTCAATCAAAAATTGGATAAACAGATTTATGATTTTCTCTGTCCACCGATGTTTGTATTCCTATCCTCAAGTTCTGCTTCTGAGCGAAAACACCCAAAAGTGTTTTAGACCGGCTGAAAGTACTTTCCAACCTGGTTATGTCACTGATAGCAATCCAATTTTGCTTGAACCGTCCATACTTGAATGTTGCATCACAATATATTCTTCCTACACATAAAAATGCCACATATTAACCCCTTCTAAATAAAACATTTAATCATCATAAAACCATAATTAATAAATCATTTCAGTTTTAGAAAGAATTCAATGTCATTTACTATCAAAACAAAAGTTGTACAAATCACAAAAAATCCATGAAGCCTCCTAAATGTAGCTTAAAGCAAGTTTATAGGATGGGTTTTAGCGTAAGAAGCTTTCTACTACAATTCTCAATGAATGTATTATAAGCAAAAAACAAAATTCTTCACACTCGAAGTAATATAGTCAAACATTTATTCCAAAAGTATGTTAGAAAGAGTTAACTAAAAATAGAATGATTTTTTGCTTGGTTTCTTTTATCAATATGCCGCGTGGAAATGGAATAATCACTAAGAAACCCTAACAATAAAAAATGAAGTAAAGGTTCAAGAAAGGAAATTCCAATGTACTATTATGTAATGGTGACAAAGGCACTTATATGAGCATGACCTACATACAAATCCCTGCAATTGAATTGCCATCCATCCAAAGAGAAAATAAGCAATGTAAGGATTTAAGCAATACAAGTCCAAGGGTTATGTTGTAATGGTAATGGAATCACCATAAGAGCACAACTGAGGAACAAAATCTTGTGACCCATAACTCTATTGGTCATGTGGCACAACTGTGCTATAACGAATACATGATGCATTCATGTGTGACCCAAGTTTAATGTGGCTATGTTGTGATAGAAATGGAAGCACTCATATGAGCACAATTCATGTATAAATTAATCACTGTCATCACAATTAGGTGATAATCATCATTTGGTGCATTCAGGTTGACTCAAGTTTAATAGGTTACAATGTAATGATAGCATGATCTAAGAGCAATTACCTCTTGTTGCAATAAAGAGCCTATAACTCTAGTTGATATGCAAAGTGGTTGTGTTGTATGAATTATGTAATGCATTCAAGCACAACCCATGTTTAATGGGCTATTCTAGAGAGTGATCAAGATTTTCTAAACCTTATGAATGTTACTTAAAAGTGTACAACTTAAACTACAAACCAAGTTTGTTACATACTTGAATGCAATCTTGGGTTACCACAAACTATAATAATGTGATCTACTAATAACCATTATGGGAAATATTAAAGCAAGACCCATGTTATATGGGATACATTTCCTTGATCAGGTTTACATACCTTAATGATCAAACACAAGCTTCCTACACACTCTAGGATACCATCCAAGATCATACCACACCCTGCCAAGACAACTAATTTTTTGACCCAAGATTTAAGGTTGTTTTTTAATACCAACAAACGCATTGGTAAGAGCATGACTAGGGTACAAACCCTAGGCCTTCTTAGAAACATAAACCATAACTCTAGTAAATTAGTGAGGTTGCAATACTAGAAAGATTAAGACATTGTAGCCAATAACAAAATATTGCAATCTAAAGATTGTAGCCAATAACAATCACACTATGTAGCTCAGTGACATTTGTAAATGCAATCTATGGTAAGAAGAATGACAGTCACTGGAGGTGTGACAGTAAAAAAGAGGTTGGGCAGTGACAAGATAATAAAGCTCAAACCTTGCATAGTAAAGTGGAGATTTTAACAGTGAGTTTCCTTACCCATTTGCTAACCTTAAGGGTTTTTCAAATGCTATTGATAGTGTTAGACAAGGCAAATACAATCAAGGAGTGACTATCCAAATGAAGTAACAGTGGTAATCACAAGTTCAATGTTTCTTCTTAGCCATTGTATAATGGAGGTAGTGGATTGCATGTTTGAGTAGTGTTTTGAGACTCATCAAAGATGGGAGAATAGTGAATAATACCTCATGGATTATGAAGTGGTGACAATAAGGTTGAAGGATTTTAAGACCCACAATACCATGAAACAATGAGTCCCCTATAGTAAGTAGGCAGTCTATAGGGCATAGTTTGATTTTATAAAAGGATGCTCATGAAAGGAATCTTCAAGTGACAGTGAGTGAGCTATTTGAAATTGTAGCTAAGGGTGCAATATCCAGTCTTAAAGGTAGTTAGCAAAGCAATAAATGTGCAAGAAAATCAAACCCTACACAACAAACAATTCACAATGTTTTTGATTAAGGAACAAATAGGTTTTAAAGGGATCCTGAAATCCTTAACAGTAAGATAGCAAAAAATAGAGCATTAACAGGCCCAAACAAAAACAAAAAGGCTACCCACAAAGAAAGAAACAGTGGAAACCAGGGCAACAAAGCAAAAAACTGACAAAAACCCACAAAACAACCAACCACTAGGCCAGATTCCTGAGGATCTCCACCGCCTCCTACTCCAAATTGTTCATCTTAAGTGCAAACTTCTTGATCTCCTGGATATTCACTAAAGACTGGTCTGTCTGCCTTTTCAAATTCGCTCTGGTCCTGTTGCTGGGTCCCCCACTATCCAATTGCCCTTCCTCTTTGTCAAAATCAAGAAACACAATAGTTTTAACAAGATGAGCATTTTCCAGATTCTCCACCATGGTATTCATGGTCTCAACAATGGATTTTAGGATCTTATGGCTCATAACCAACACTTTGTGGAGTGATTTTTTGATGTTCCTCAGCTGCTCCTCCATCTCAGCCTGCTTTCCTCCATGGTTGCTTTTGAAATCCTATAACTCATCAACAATTTTCTTGAGGCATTCGACCATATACTTCTTCTCTTCCTCCGTCCATAAATCAGTGGCTCTACCACTACCACTAGCTTTGCTTTTATTGTCATCATCTTTCTCCATTTTACTACTCATGGCCCTCTGGTTCAGCTTAATCTCCTTAATTTCAAAGAACACCCATCTAATCAATCTAAAAAATTCCATAGACCCATTACGGGCTATAGAAAGAATATCAGTAGGAAATTCTCGTTCCTCCTTGAAATAGTGGTCCTTCGCCTTGAGATCCATAGGAAATCAAGGCCTCTCTTCTTTGTCAATAACAAGGTAATTGGAATACTCGGGCAATGAGTTCTACTGCAATTCCTCTTCATTCTCATCATAGGAGGGGTCCTCTAAAACCTTTCTCTTACCCTTCTTCTAGGGAGAATCGCTAGATTTCCTTTTCCCCTTACCAGCAACCCTTTCCTTAGACAAAAGAGTCTGGTGTGGCAGAGCCGACATGACTTTAAAATGATCATAAATAAGGACAAGCAATCCTTCGTGGAGAATGGAATGCCTGGTAGGGTTCTATCTATGGTTTTTAAAATTGGCATTCAAAGAAGAAGCAAGGTAAAAAGGAAATGAGACCCTGACCTGATGCTTGAAGTGGTTAAGGAGGACGAAATGATACCCAAATACTCTGGTGTAACAACCATCCAAAGTGACATACTCCATCAGCACATTCAAGACCCTCCTCCAGTGCGAGACAATCCTATCCAAATAATAATAGCTTCTGGAAGTCCTTCGCAAATCATCCCTCTCAGTGTCCGACTTAGGAAATTTATTGACTGCCTCATCAGAAAGCTTCCTGTCCCTATAGAACTTTATACTTTCCGTAGAGAGGCCCGTAATCTCAACAACTAACTGTTCATTAATGACCACTTGTCTGCGAAACAAGTTTATCTCACCATCCCTCCAATATTTGGAAAAAACCCTAGTAACCTTTGGGTCCCATCCATGGAGTTTCTTAATGAAAATAGTAATGCCACCCTTTTCCAACTTCTTCCAGAGCTTCAGATTATTCCTTAATTGTTCGCTGCTCATCGGCTCCACACTATGACTCTCGCCACCCATGTTGGTCGTCTTACAGGAAGGAATAGAAGACTCCAAAATCTCAAAAAAACAAATGCCTAAAATGCCCAGAAAGCATGTGATATTGACATCCATCAAACAAGAAATAAGATAATTACTCATCGGCCAACAATAAGTAATGATTAACTCAGTCCCAAGACTGCAAAGAAGGACAATTAACCATCATTTGAGGGAATGAGGAATTGCACCTTCCTGTGAACATGGTCATACGTAACTAGGGCCTTGACATCAGCCGCTAGCTCATCATACCCCTGCCACCTCATCTTTTCTTGAGCTTTAACACCCTTGTTGGCAAAAAAGTCTGCACCGTATTTATTTCCCAAAAAGCATGCAGAATATAAATTTTCTCAAAATTATTAATAATATCCTTAGATAGGTCAATCCAATTATCTATTGACCATGAGGGTTTTTGAAGGCCCTTTAAGCATTGTATTATATTGTTTGAATCCCCTTCAATCCAGACATTTTTGAAATTCAATTGGCTAGCCAGCTTCAAGGCCTAGAACTCTCCAATTGCTTCGGCAACATGGTTGGTCTGAGTGCCTAAAGGGATGGCCACTGCCGCAATAATGCAACCATTCTCATCCCTTATCACCCCTCCACTCCCGGTAGGTCCCAAATTTCCCTTGGTCGCACCATCAAAATTGATTTTAACCCAACTAGGAGGGGGGAGACTCTAAAAGATACCATCTCTAGGTACCCTGGTAACCTTGGATATATTGGACATGTTGACATTAATTTTCCAAGCTTCCACCATTATGATCTCATACTCTTGAAAGCTAACCTTACCTTTTCCTTTGTTCTTGTTATTAAGCAAATTAAAGTTTTCAACCACAACTCTTATAACCTTACCATAGACCACTTCCTCCGAAAGAGCCACATCCCTGAAGATTCTATTGTTGCGTTCTTTCCAAACACCCCAGGCAAGGTGAGGAAAGATATAGTTCCATAGCAGATTCAACTCCCAATTTTTTGAGGGGGCCTTCCATTGATTATAAAAATCCAAGATAGTTCCAGGAAAAACCCAACTGAGATCCCACATTTGCAAAATCATGCACCAAATAGCATTAGCAAAAGGACAAAGGAGAAAAAGATGAGAGGAATTCTACACCTCAGCACAACACAAATAACACCTATTAGGAAAGGAGAACCCCCTCTTATGTAGATTATCATTAGTCAACAGTTTGTTCTGAAGTAAAATCCAAGCAAACATGTTGACTTTCGAAGTAAGGTTGCACACCCACACCTTTGCCTAGGCAGGGTAATGGAGGCAAGAGTAACAAGAGGCCACCGTAGAAGAGATGAAATAGATACCTGAGGGAGACAAATTCTAGACCAAAGAATCCTCCCTACCCTGTGAACTAGGCCTAACTGAATTAAGAAGGGCTTGCAGAGGCAGGAGATCCAAACTAATAGCAGAGATCTCAACCCACTGATTATTCCTCCAGTAGTCCCCTACTAGGTAGCCAAACCTAGATTTACAGTCCTCCATATAATTCCCAAAGGTCAGGAGATTACACAGACAATCATTACCAATCCACTTATCTTCCCAAAACTGATTTTCTTGCCATCTCCCAGCTTCCAACAAGCTTATTTTCTAGCAAGGTCCCTAGCCTTAATGGTGTTGTTCCATAGGAAAGAACCAATGGGGAGATTCTGAGAATTAAGAAAATCATGAAAGGAATCAGCCCCCCGCAAGTATTTGTTGTGCCAAATAGTATTCCATTCACGAGTATCCGCAAAAGTTCTCCAAACCTGCTTCGCAAGAAGGGCTTTATTAAACACTTTGATGTTCCTCAAGCCAAGACCCCCAAACTTCTTGGGTCTGCACACATTCTCCCAAGCAACCAACGAAATCCTCTTCTTCTCCTCAACCCCCGACCAAAGAAAACATTTTTGGATCTTTTCAATGATCTCAACAAACTTAGCAGGGATCTTAAACAAACTAAGAGCGTAAACAGGTAAGTTCTGAAGAGAAGCCTTAAGTAACAAAACTTTACCAACTTGACTCAAGAGAGCCCCTTTCCACCCAGCCAACTTCCTATTAAACCTGTCCACAAGAGAGATCCAGAAAGAATCCAGAGGTTTAGACCCTAAATGAAGACCCAAGTAAGTAGAAGGAAGAGAATTAATACCACAACCTAATATATTTGCGATCTTCCTCTGTCTGTGCTCAGGGGTATTGAAAAAATAGAGGGAACTTTTAGCCCTATTAATTTTTTGCCCAGAACCTTCCTCATAATGTACAAGACAACTCTTTATAGCTCTGGCTTCTCCAATAGTATCACTTCCCATAAGCATCGTATCATCCACAAACTGCTGGTGCGAACATGACATGTTTTCCGCAGAAGGTTTTAACCCTTTCAAACTGCCTTCCATCACTTTTTTATGCAGAAGCCTTCCTAGACTTTCCACCATTAGGGTAAAGAGAATAGGAGACACAAGATCCCCTTGTCTAACTCCTCTCGACACCTTAAAAAACTAGGTGGGAGAGCCATTTATGATAACTGAGGTACTGGTGACAAACAATTCACAATGTTATCTTGCACAATGCCTTGAGTTTGAAGACAAAAATCTCATTGTATCTTGATGAGAGTAGTGACCTTAATGGTCAATCACTAGCAACCATGATTTTAAAACATGCTATTGTGCTTATGGAGGCAACATTTTAAGCAAGGCAATGAGTGGTGGTTTGGAACAATGGTAGGTATGAAGGACTTGCTTTATATGCATACTATGCAGTCTAGCTTAAGACAATGTTCTTGGAAGAAATCTATTGAAGGTGGATAATGGAAATCAAGGGTTACCATAATAAAGATTAAAGCAAAGACTAAGATCTATTTAAAAGCCACTGCCATGAAGATATTAAAGATGTCACATGCAAAACCCTAGTAGCTGGAGTAATGAATATAGTGTTGAAGAGGACTGTGAGCTGGGGCAATTTAGGAGATCTCCACATTATCTAATTACAAGCAAATACATCATTTATTTATTTTTTTAAATTAAAATAAATCATTCTAAACCCTATATAGGATACATTGATACTTCAAAAGCATCTGAAGGAATTTGAGATTATGCAAATATATGTCAATTAAATACCTGGATTACAAATAGTAGTGTGAACAATGTAACCTTGTTGAGCAGAGCATGAATGAGATAAGCAACAATGAATCCTATGCCTCATATCACACACATCTCCTTACCATTCTCTATCATTCTTTACTGAAACACTTCTCCATTTTGGTGGGCTACGCCTAAAAGCAAGGTTTCAACGAAGGTTTTAGAGTATGTTTATTAAAATGAAAACTCCATTTTGGCGGGCTACGCTTGAAAATAAGATTTCGATGAAAGTTCTAGAGTATGTTTATTAGAGTATTTTGGTGGGCTACTGATTCTTGATTCCTTAAATGATTTGCCAAATAAATGACTAACTATTTAGTCATTTTATTTGTGTGACTAAATGATTTTTTAATCAATGACCAAATTAGTCATTTATTTACTCATTTATAGCTGAGTGGCAAAAAAATAGTAGAATTTAGTGATTTTTAGTTGTCGTGACTAAAAATTTTAGTCACCTAGTCATTTATTTGCCAAATTCTACTAGTGTATAATATAAAATATAATTAATGTATTATATATATACTATATATATATTTTATATAATAGATTACAAGATATATAATATAATTATATTTATTACTATATATAGTAGTATGTATAGGTTATATTATTTTTATATATTATATTTTATAATAAAAATTATTAAATATAAATGTAATTTTTTTTATTGATGCGTAAGGTCAGAATTATTATATTGATTAAAAACTAAGTACAAACGTCTGCCAAGTAGGAAAAGATCCACCATAGCCAAAAAACCACCGCCTTCCCAAGCAACAGTTACCGCCACCATCAAAGCTAGAAACACACCAAGAGCACTGAAGAACCACCAGAACAGAAGTATGAACAAAAGACAATAAAATAAGCTACTTCGCAACCAACTACTACCAACAAATGAGAAAATTCAAAACCTAACCCCAAAGCAAAAACGAATTGCCAACACCCACATTACATAAACTTGTTTAACTTTGCAAATTCCTCAAACTTAGATTTATATCACCAACTGCAACCAGACCAAAGAATTTCTTTAGAAATTCAGTCGCAACCCCTACTAGCATACGGTGACGCATCAAACTCGGTAGGGAAAATATTACCGTGTCATCTTCATGAATTCATTCCACGTCACAAGGCCTAGAGCAACCTCTACCTTCAATTACCACACACAGGGCTTCATCCACGCCTTCGACCAAGTCTTCTTGAAACATTTTCACTAGCAAATTATTTGCAATTGCCTTTAGAGTCCTCAAATCCAGAGTGGAAGCCAGGAAACATGAAGACACATGTAGGTTATCACGTCCATACTCCCCATTTTCCAAATGGCCCATGCCCAAAACCATCTTCGCAAGCCGCTACCACCAACGAATCATTGTTTGACATAATTCTTTTTAAACACTGGTCCGTAATTACCCTGAATGTCGCTTGTCTCATCGACGACTTCAAAGAAATTGGCGTGTCTACTCCAAACCGAGCTAAGCCTGAGGCTGAAACCTCAACCAGAAACTTCGAGCTCACCCTTCTGCAGAAAGAGCATTCGGCTTTGAAGAAAACAAACACCCACAAAAACCACACCCACAAGCTACAAAGAACGTATGCCAACAAAGCCTTTGGCCATCAATGAATGCAAACATTACCCACCATAACGCCACCATCAAACACAAATGGTACTTAGACCATCACATGGGATGTCCTTGCAATAAGAATAAAATCCTTCCCCATTAATTTCACACCAAAAGCACTCATGAAAACAGGTGTCGTATATGTCCTTACTAATCTGTTGAGAACCATTGACAAGACCTCGACACGCCTTCCAAACACACCACCACCACAACCCTTCAAACAACGACACACGACCACCGTGGCATCCAATGCCACCTCCCTTCGCCACCTTGGAGGGACGCCCTCCCTGCCACCCACAAATATAAATATAGAATTATTATAATAAATAATTAATATATTTTTATATAGAACAAATAAAATTAATATATAAAAAATCTAATAGTTTAATTGATCTTTGGAGAGATTAAGAAAAAGAAAGAGAGATAGCGGGGGAGAGAATTTTGTATAGAGTTATGATATTCATTTCCTCCACCATGTACCTTTTCTGGAGTATGTTTTCATTCCATTCCTCCACCCTCAAATTCTATATTGATAGTTGGTATTACCACAATATGCTTCGTCTTCCTGGTGGTGGTGGTGGCAACATCACTTGTGTCGTCGAAGTGAAACAAGTACAAAGATATTGTTGAAGAATGGGAGATGGAGTACTGCCTTCACATGTTTAACTACAAAGTTCTCCAAAAATGTAGACGTATTAGGGATTTTTTCTTCCCTTGGTCTTATACCACTAGTTCTTCTTAATACTTTTTATGAGATGAGAGAGTTCCAAATCTACAACTTTGAGCCCTTCAAGGAGACCTCCAAGCGAGATTTTAGTAGCGGTGGTAGCTACCATGTTGCATACGATTCACGTAGCAACATAGGCTCTTTATCACATCCAACTGATATGACTACTTCACATCTTTCAACTCCTACATGAAACAATAAGATCAATGCAATTGATAGTTTTGACTCGATTGATTCCAATAATTGATTTGAATTCTTTACCAGTTAAAAGAGATGCACCCTCACAAATATAACAACACTTTAGAACCGTTAATGAAATAAATGCATAATGGGTATGGGTATGGGTGCTCACGTTGAATCAAGGAGATATGCATGACACAAAAAAGTGTGTGGGGGCCACAAGGTAAGGGATGTAATGCCAGTCACACAACTGGTTAATTAATATAATATAGTGGAGTTGTTTTAGCATTAAAAATGCCCCAGCTGCCCATTTAACTATTTATTGTTGTCATACTTATCTATCTTGGTTTTAACTGAGAAATTTTCTTTCTCACTAAGTTTGTACAGTTGCAGTCCTTGCTTCTCTCTTCTAGTGCACAAAGGTACTTTTTACACTTGTATGTTGTGCAATGTTTAATTGTTTCAGTGTGAATATATAGTATCTTTTGTATATTTTGCTAATATACTATTCATGTTGTACAAATTTTTCCCTCCTGCAAAGCCACAAATTATCTACCCCAAAGCTCACACATTCTGCCGCTTCGTGCAAACTGTACTCTCTTCCATTGAAAAAGGCATTCCTTTACACCTTTGATTTCAGCGGATTGCATTTTTTTTTTCAGTGGTTGTGTTGTCATACAGTCTATAGTGAAAAAGAACTACATACAAACAATAGTTGGATCAAATAATGAAATAGTTGTGTTGGTAATTAATTTTCTATTTAAAAATGATAAAAGCCACAAGGTTGAGCAATGTGTGTGTTTATGTTTTTCTTTCTAAGGTTTGGTTTGCTTCCAAGCTCTCCTTGCATCCACAAGGTGGGCGTCATGTGCATAGGAAGCATGCTAGCTAATTTGTGACCTAAGAATCACCTTCATCTTTATCTTTAAAGTTCCTTCATGATGGGTTCAAGTGGATATAAACATGAAAAACAAAACAATACCATTTGTATAGAAGATGAGAAAAATGTACCCAACAAGGAGAATTAACTTTGAAATTTTGCAACAGAGTCACTCCACCATGGGTTGAAGTAGAATCATATATTTTTCTATTGACGTAACCCTTGCACCCTCCTGGTGCAAGTGCTAGTATAAATAGAATAATTGAAGACATCTTTTGTATTTAAGATATTTATATTAATATTATAGAAATAAAATAATGCAAGATATTTCTATACTTATCTAAAAGAAATAAAAAAATATCTATATCAACAATATCTATATCAATAATATCATATTTAAAAAATCTAAATTTATAGGAAAAGGACGCTCATGACACATGTAGGCACCAAATTTTCATGTCCGAAATCGAATGAGAAAGGACTCTTTCAAGCGAGCGTAGGAGATTTTATCCTTGCTATATGGAGCATTGGGCTTTTGGTTGTTGACACATTGGGTGTACACAACATATTGTTCATATGGCGCCGGACCCGATAGGTCCTATCGCCTGATATGCCTTTGTGAGGTCGGCAATATCGACATCTAAGCCTATGTCTCTAAGGATTTGTCAATGTTGGCCGATATTATGGGCTTGTGAGGACCCCCTTTGATGAACTCCAAAGGACTGTCTAATATCGAAGGTTGGACTATCGAGTGATCGGGGAATTGGGTTAAAATTAGGTTCAGATCCTACAAGATATTATAGGCTAAAACTTCGACTAAGGCGACTTTTCGATAATATAAAGGATGGGCCCCCTTTTATGAAACAAAGAATTTGATGCTAAAAACCATCGGGGATCGACTGATCGGGTGTCCCATATGCTACGAGACCTAAACTAAGTTGTAAATGTTTAGAGTCAATGATCTTATTTAGTGATATTGTAGATACTCACAGTTAGTGACAATATAGATCATATTAGGGGTTTTTATCAATTTTTATTGTAGCAAGTAAAGGGTGTCCCATATGCTATGGGACCTAAAATGAGTTGTAAATGTTTACAATCAATGATCTTATTCGGTGATATTGTAGATTCTCATAGTCAGTGACAATATAGATCATATTAGGGGTTTTTATTAATTTTGATTACAACAAGTAAACATGACAACAATCTTGGTTGTCAAGAACCATTGTAAAACTTATTTTGTAACTTTTATTATATATTAATATATATATCAACTTTTAGCTTTCCCAAAAAAAAAAAAATAATTTTTTTTTTTTTTCCAATCCAATTACTAAAACCAAAAATAAAAGACTTCTATTTTTCATAAATAAATTAAAACGACTTTTAACCTCATCTCATAAAACCTCTCGCTATATAAAAATAAATCCTCAACTCCTGTCGGCTAATTAAATGAAGGGGCCACCGTAGAACGCTAACCAAGACCTATAATAAGATAGCTTGAACTCGGGTTTGACTGGAGTTAAATTAGGGTTTTAGATCTTGAAACCCTAAAGGGGAAAACTACACGGTATATCATTTTGGAGAAAGAGAAGCAGAGTTGTGAGAGGAGGAAGGCAGGATGTCGAAACGAGGTAAGTTTGGTTGTTTAGGATCTTTGAAAGAAATGCAAAGGCAATGAATTTGTTTGATCGATGATGTGACTGTGCAGGTCGGGGAGGAAGTGCTGGAAATAAGTTCCGGATGTCACTGGGTCTTCCAGTGGCTGCCACGATAAACTGCGCCGACAACACAGGAGCAAAAAATCTCTACATCATCAGTGTGAAGGGAATAAAGGGGCGGCTGAACAGGCTTCCTGCAGCCTGCGTGGGTGACATGGTCATGGCCACTGTTAAGAAAGGCAAGCCCGATCTGCGAAAGAAGGTCATGCCTGCAGTCGTTGTTCGTCAGAGGAAGCCGTGGAGGCGAAAGGACGGCGTTTACATGTACTTTGAAGGTATTCACTTCTACTCGTCTGCTCTTTTACTCGATTGCCTTCGCCACACACCGCTTAATGCTCTTTTGGTCCCGATTAATATGCTCTATTACGTTGGCGTATAGACTGCATCCTGTATCTTGTTCCCCACAATTGATATAACTCCATTATTATAGCGATGCACACTCTAATATGATATGGGATAGGATTTTGAAAAGCTTTTATTTCATTAAGATCATTAAACTTTCAGTCCATATTAGTGTATATGCAAGGTTTTTGGAGAAAAAACGTATATATATTTCGGAGACCCACACTTTCATTTTCACACCACCTGAGTCATCGTCAGGAAATTTGTCATTTAGAAGGAAAAGAAAAAGATATAGGTGTAGGAGTTGAAGGTTACTAGTGACATTTGTCTCAATATTCTCTGCAGAACGTGTCTGATGTCTGTTTGTACTTAGTCATAATTACCTATTTGTTAACAGTCGTTGTATACAAGACTCAGAACTCCTCATTGATAGACTGATGGATTTGTTGGCTGGAACCCCTTCATCCGTTGGAAGACTGCTGCCCTGTTGTATGATTTATGATTTGTATGGTAAATGGCTGACTTGGTTGTCTGTGAAAAACTTATTAATCCGAGGCTCTGGTGTCTGAAGTTGAGATCAAATTGGATGGTTTGGCAAGATCTAGCTAGGGCTGGCACTAGACCAGCTTCAAAACATACAAGAGAAACTTGCAGCTGACCTAGGGCTAACAAAGCAGTTTTCTTGCCATTCCTTGATGGCTTTGAAATTAAGCTCATACGAAATGAAAAAATATATTTTATGTGAATGTGTGTTATTAAACCATTTTTCGTATCAATGTGTTTAATTATAAATCTGTGATTAACAGAATCATTTCCACAAAATAAATCTACTCCTTACAAAGAGAGTTTTCAGGCAGTTGTAGCAATGATGGCTGAGAATTTGAAGCATCTGCTTGAAATATTTTAGAGTAAAGCACAATTTGTTGGACATTGATACAGACTCAAAATTGTGGCAGAACAACCTTGTGCAATGGAATCATTTTCCACCAAACCGCACTGACATTGTTTCAGCAGTGTCATCAGAGAACAATTTGTTACACTCCTTACTTTAGACAGTAGGTGAGTCTGATGAATGCATGAATTAAAAGCTGATTAGAATTACTGTGCCTTTATGACCCTTACCTTGGGTAATTTGCGGTTATTATACAGCCTTCTTTGATTAGGTGAAATCTGGAACATGGACTGCCCTCCCAGATTATACCTTTTTTGTCTGAAACTTTAACAAACATTAATCCCTCCACCTGATTACTGAATCAGGGGGAGTCATTGCCTTCCTCAGTTTCTACAAATAAGAAATCAACTCTTCCCAACCTTCTCATTTTGTATGAAACTTAGCATGTGCCTGGAGCCTACTTACCAAGTTTTGAACCCGAGCTACTGTTACAGTAAATTTCCCTCATTATTACTAGAATACAGCACATTTGGGTCATTTCACACTCAGGTAAATTAAGCAAGGTTTATTTGACAGATCATGATCCTAATGTGAAATAATCTGTTTAATTTATGTGCTTAAATTTGCTGTTGGGAGACCCCTTTAATAGAAATTGTTATTTTACTTTGTTATATCCTGTAAAAGCTATTTCTTTCTGTAACCTAGATAATAGTCTGCTTAGTGGGTTCTTGAGCAGATTAGTATTACCAAGTGATCTGATTATACGAAGCTGTCTTTAGAAATTTTTAACAAAGCTCAGGATTGCCTGTTTTAGTATTGAAGTATCATCATTTATTACAATTGATGGCTTTTTATAGCGTACCATGTTAACTTTCACAAACTAATGTCGAATGATTTCAGTTAGGCTAGAAAAAACACCATTATACTAAGTATGTTTACATTGATGAGTCTGACGCATAGATGCAGGATTCGTACCCGCAGGCCCCAAACCCAGTTCGGGTACGCACCCGGTTCAGGTTCGGCTGTTGGTACTTGATATGGCTTATTTGAATATTTTTCAACTATCAATTGTGGCATTTAATATTTATCTTTGGCATTTGGCATTGATCAATGATCAAGTATCATACTATGAAATGATTTAGTTTTACAATTCTGTATATTTCTCTTATTTTTTTGTATATATATATACACACACACACACACATGTACCCAAACCTCTAAAAAATTTTTCACGTACCCACATACCGGGTTCTCGTGTCTCTGAACCTGAACTGGTAACTTAGGTCTGATGTGACAGCATATGAAGAGTTGTACTTCATTGTTTGTGAATGGTAGGTTGGGTTTTGAAGATACAATAGCATTTGGATGGCTACTCAGAAGTTTGTAGGTACACAATTAGATGTACAATGATGTTGGCAAATGGGTGAGTAGGAAATGATAAAACCATCACAATATATAATTGAAGCAGAAAAGGAGGAGAAAATTCAAAGAATTTGGGTGAATAGCAAACCACTACTTTAAATAGATAGAAATAGACGGCGGTATAGGAATATACCAAAGGGAAGCTGTGGATAGAAAAGTGGTCATCCTACTATTTTAGTAAAGTAAACAGTTACACTAAACCCTAAATTGTAAACCTGTTGTGTGACTTAATGCACTGAAAATCTTAAAAAATTGCTGCAGAGTGCTTAAGTAAACCAACAGTTGTGGTAGATAGGCAAAAAACTGTTGTGATTTCTGATTTTTGGACTTTATTGCAACAAAATCTTTATTTTTTGGCAGTTTCTTAGCTTAAAAAATGTTTAGAGATTCTATGTGAAAATTGTGATTTTTTAGGTCTAAAAATCTGATTTTTTATCAGTGATTCCATTTTCTCACAACATATTGTGGTTTTTTGGTGATTTTAGTAATAATGCTTCATTGTGTGCTCTGTGGAGTGAAAGACCATTGTTTTAGTTGTGATGGACATGGTTTGACACGGATGTTTTGGAGTACTCCATTGTTTCATCACTTGAAGAATATATCTACAAGTTAAGCAAGGCTGGTTTGGAAGATTTCAGTAGCAAATTGATATTCAAGTTTAATATTGCTTGTGCATGAAAGATTTAATGTTCTCATTAAAGGGGGTGCTTTTTTGCAATTGGATTGGCATTAAGTTTTTTCTAATCTTTATCAAGAGTTTGTTGTTTTGCAGGTTGATGTAGGCTATCAAAAATTCAGATTTTGGATGTTAACTACAATTTCAGTTGGCTTAAATATCTGTGTGCGATGATTATCTGAACTTTGAACTTTATTGAAGAATCCACTACACAAGTATGCTGTTGTCTTATGGTTTAACACCTGATGACAGCCATTAAACAGTTTTTCATGCCATTGTTAGGAACACTCTCTTTTTCATCTGACAGGAGACTCTACTCTACATAGCTTTATATACTTCCAATTCTTTTTTCTTTGTTTTCCCAGGAGTTTTATTGTCAAGCAGAAGAACCCTAACAATGACTGATGTGGCTGCACTGATTGACATGACTGAAGTTTTTCTCTTAAATTGACAATTGAAGTATAGACCTTATGATAGCCATTAAACAGTTTTTCATGCCACTATTAGGAACACTCACTTTTTTGTCTGACTAGAAACTCTACTCTACATAGCTTTATATACTTATTATTCTTTTTTGTTTGACTGCTCAGGAGTTTTATTGTCAAATAGAACCCTTGTCACACAATGATTGATGTGGCTGCACTGATTAATGAAGCTGATTTTATTTCTTTTAAATTGAGGGATTGAAGTTTAGATTGCAACGATTTGATGGTTTTAAAACATGTCTGAGTTAAATATATTTTAAATGGAAAAACCGAGTATGGTCAACCCCTCATGTAGGCCTTTATACATTTGTTGTGTCTTGTGAATTTAACATAAATTGATTTGCTACAGGTACATATTTAAGTGGTCAGCTTGCAAGGATGACTTTTGAATTCAAGTTCCTGTTGTGAAATCTTGTTCTATGCCTTTATTGTTATTGATTTTAAGTTTGTTTTTTAAAATTTTTGCAGACAATGCTGGTGTGATTGTGAATCCAAAGGGAGAAATGAAAGGTCAGATATTTTACCACTGATTGAGTTTGGATGTTTGTCTGAATTTCTGAAACATTGAAGTTATTGTCAGTATGATTATTTTTTGGATAATAACTGGGCGTGGCTGGGGTAATCGTTTAACTGTTTATATTATTTTGTTTCTTCAGGTTCTGCTATCACAGGGCCTATTGGCAAAGAGTGTGCAGATTTATGGCCTAGGATTGCTAGTGCTGCAAATGCTATCGTGTAGCAATGATTTTGTGGGGTATTGAGTGGTTCTGTTAAGCTAGATTTTTGAAATAGAAATAGTTGTTTATGATGTCTTTCGACGTTAAGATACAGGTGCCAAAACACAGGTTTATGTTTGACAACATCTTGAGTTATTTTATTTTTTGAAAATATACAACGAAGGCTTTTGAATTTATTTAAATTTTTTCTCTGCCATAAATTTGGTTGATGCTTCCGTATGATTTTGTTATTAAACTTAAACTACTTTTGTTAGTTTCATGTTTTCATATATATTTCATAGGCATAATATTTACATATGCAGTTTTGTTCCATTACTGAAAGAATGCAGTTAAAGAATAATCGTAATACCTAGTTCTAATTCAAAAAATTGATTGGATGTTGAAGGTATTGTTTCTTTCTAGAATGTCTGTTCAGCGGGACTTACTTTTGGATATGCTACCTTAATTTCAACTTAATGGGTAGGCTCAATGAAAGCTTATGTTAATGACAATTTTTTTGTGATCTGGAATTCCATGTCCTTGTCTGTGCAAATGAGATTTTAGTTTGACATGCATATAATATAGAATGGTAGTTAACTCTGAATTTCGAGAATTTCAAACACTAATTTGGGGAGTGACAGAGGAAGGAGAGGCAGGTTGAAATTGTCTGTATTGTATGATGTCTCTTATGTATGGGCCCAATGATGCAGTATAACGGACTGGTTGCCTATAATAACAAGGGGTGTGTACAAGTAATGGTTCAGATTCTATGTTGCTTTTAAAAATTGTCGAAGGAGGATTTTAACATTAAATAAGGGTAATCATGATATGTTGAATATGAATGGTTGTATGAAATCATGAAATGCTGTATATGAATCGTTGTATGAATTCTAATTCCATGAAAATCTTGGGTTTTGTCTTTAATTCTTAATCCGATTCTAAAATCTACCTTGGTGTTTCGGCTTGTTGATTCTCAATCCAACTTTTTTTGGTCTTTTGATTTCCAATCTAACTTGTTTTTATGTCTTTGGTACTCTATTTGTCTGTTGCTGTAGGTTTGAGTTTTTTCTTTTTTGTCTCCGTTGGTTTCTGCGGTGTCAATGACTGCTTAGGTTTAGTTGGTCTTTTCTATCTTAGTTACACAATGCAAACAACTTAATTAAGCATAGTTACTATAGAAACATGGGGAGGTATTTCATGGTACCTACCCTTCACTTAAGATAGGACTAAATTGTTAACATGAGCATACATATAAGTTAATACTTATCTAAGCCTTTCCATGCCTTCACACGATTTGCAACAATACTCTAAAAGGGATCGAGGACTGCCCCATGATGGGCAAGATCCATGGCTTACTACACTTTGATAACAATGCGAATATCTCAAAACTCATGCATGCTAATAAAGCTTCATCTAATGGTAACGTAGCGTTCTAGCTTAAACAAACCATTTTTGACAATATGCCTTTGCAAGAATTGCAACCAAACTCAAAAAGGGATCAAGGCCTGCCCCGTGAATGGGGAAGGAGGTCTCATGATTTTTTACATTTGTGACAACTACGTGAATGAAATTCATGCATGCTAATAAAGCTTTATCCTGTAGTAACTTAGTTTTCTAGCTTGAACAAACCCTTTTTGATAGGCCTTGAATGACCATTGAAGAATCACCTTCAACAATGAACTTTTTACATATCCATACTTGGAAACAATATTTCCACTATAGCATCAGTCTATTCCTACCATATTGCTGAACTGAACTTGTAAATAGAGAGAACCCTCTTCACAAAACAACCTTTATTGCTCATAATGTTAAACCTTGGGCTTGCAACTTAAGAATTGCCTTTTGAGGCACCATCAAAGTTGAGCTTCATAACTCCTATAGGGAATCTTCTCCACTTGAAGATCTCCCAAACAAATACTATTAATTTATCTTATTAGTGAAGATTCTAAAGATATATATGTTTTTGTAAATTGAAAAATATTATAACGGAAAAATTACACTATCTTAATTAAATTACAGTGATAAATAGATCTAATCTTTGGTTGAGATTGTTATATCAAATAATTGAAACAAATGATTAATCAGATTTTACTTAGCTAGATTACAAGAAAGCGAAGTTGAAGATCTTTAGAATTTGCCATGATGGGAATTGTAGTGCTTGCACAAATAGCCATCTTAGTTCATCTACATGTGTGGACTTGTTCTCTATAAATGTAGACTTAATCTTGATACATCTACATGTGGACTTGTTTTTTATGAATGTGGACCTAATCTTGATGCACACTAGTGGCCTTGGACTTGATAATGTGGGTTTGAATTGAAGTTGTTGGATAGTGGCTTTGAACTTGATTATATGGGTTTGAATTGAAGTTGGATAGTGGCTTTGAACTTGACTATGTGGGTTTGAATTGAAGTGGTTGGACTAATTTGTTGAGCTATAACTATTTGAAGTTCACTTTAGTCTTTTGATATCTAAATGTGTAAAAACTAGTAGTGTTTAGGAAAAACCTTAGGAATTTGTTGATTTGCAAGGGCCACATTCTCCTTAGTTAGGCCCTTCGTAAAAAAACTCAAGTTTTGAGTGAGACTCAAGGGCAACAAGCAAGCATGCGATATACAATATTTGCTAGATTCGTTTATTTTGGATGCAAACCAAATTATGGATTTGCTCAATAGATTCCTAGGTGATCTTTACATGATTTTAAATAAATGAACCAATCTTCGACTACAAAATTGTTCTCAAATTATCATAGACGTGTCAAGTTAGATCATAATGATTAGTGAAATGATGGCAATGTGTACATTTGAATTTTAAAAGTTCAAGGTTTCAATCTTTGATTATGGAATTAGCTTGGGTCAAGTTTGCATCTATGGATTTGATTGAGGGTGATAAAAATGGATCTATGGATTTGGACATATCTTTAGGGATGCGTAATAATGAGTTTGGGATATTGTGATGTCATGAGCTGAATTCATGCAAGAATATGCCACTTGCAAGCTAGTTATTGCATTATGACATTCTAATCAAATTAGACTTAAAACATAAGGAAAACATGCATGTGTATATGCTATCTTGCATTAAATTTTGTCGCCACTTTGATGTGCATGTAGACTATTAGGCATATTCATTTCAAAATAAAAGTAGTCAATGGGCCTTTGGTCTACTGGTGAAGTTGAAAGGTTCAAAATGAACCCACTAGGGATCAAGTCTTGTTGAGTGCAAAGCCCCGATTCAAAAGGGATGAGGCTGGGATCGTGCCCCGAGCGGATTTTAGCGGAATGGATACCCCTCAATCCTTAAATAATATTCATAGTCAAAGGATACAAATATTTGTAAATTAAGGTAATGATTCTTCTAGGTACTCCATTGAAAATTTTTAAATTAAAAAAAAATAGTACTTAATGAATAACAACATTTATCATATATTTAAAAGAAACTAAATACAACTTGCTTGATGAGGAATTATCTTGGACGGGAGATTTTGCTTGGTACAAAAAAGTGGTAAAGCTTCGACTATTCAAAAAATAAAAGGACTTTGACCATACTAAAGGATTTGTGAGACTCCCCTAAACATGGGTTTGGTTAAGAGCTTGTAACTAAACAATATAACTCAGAAAAGAACGTTATTGATAGATATGTCCCATTGTCCATTTGGTTGTACACAAAACATACAAGGAATTGAAGGAGTAAGAGTTACAAATCACGAAAAGGAATGAAAACATGGTAAAAGTAGCATCATATGATATGCATGTATAATATGCGATATATGTAATATGTGAAAGCATGTATAATAAAGGAAATACATGATTCGTAATAAGGGAAAGATAGAATGCCCCTTGCTATTCCTCTAATGAAGGTATGTGACAAGATAAGAATAACCTTAAAGGCTAGGAAAGGATTGTGTAGGCACAAATATGATGTAAAAGATGTAGGTAATGCCAATGATCATAAATTTGTAAGCATGATAAGGATCATAAACATATAAGCATAAACATGATTATAAATATGGATTCATAAGATATAAACATGATAAGGATCATAGGCATGTAATCATAAGATGTAGACATGATAAGGATCATAATTTAAGCCACAACAATATATACCATAAGCATAATGAATAACAACATTTATCATATATTTAAAAGAAACTAAATACAACTTGCTTGATGAGGAATTATCTTGGATGGGAGATTTTGCTTGGTACAAAAAAGTGGTAAAGCTTCGACTATTCAAAAAATAAAAGGACTTTGACCATACTAAAGGATTTGTGAGACTCCCCTAAACATGGGTTTGGTTAAGAGCTTGTAACTAAACAATATAACTCATAAAAGAACGTTATTGATAGATATGTCCCATTGTCCATTTGGTTGTACACAAAACATACAAAGAATTGAAGGAGTAAGAGTTACAAATCACGAAAAGGAATGAAAACATGGTAGAAGTAGCATCATATGATATGCATGTATAATATGCGATATATGTAATATGTGAAAGCATGTATAATAAAGGAAATATATGATTCGTAATAAGGGAAAGATAGAATGCCCCTTGCTATTCCTCTAATGAAGGTATGTGACAAGATAAGAATAACCTTAAAGGCTAGGAAAGGATTGTGTAGGCACAAATATGATGTAAAAGATGTAGGTAATGCCAATGATCATAAATTTGTAAGCATGATAAGGATCATAAACATATAAGCATAAACATGATTATAAATATGGATTCATAAGATATAAACATGATAAGGATCATAGGCATGTAATCATAAGATGTAGACATGATAAGGATCATAATTTAAGCCACAACAATATATACCATAAGCATAATAATCATATAGAAACATGATAAAAGTGTTTGGATCATGATAAAGGTAAGCATAATAAGCATAATGAGCATGGTATAGGGATACCATAATCATAAAAAACAAGAATCATAAGACCATCATAAGTCACGTAGCATAGAAATATAACTAAGGAATATGTGGAAACATACGTGATAGACATACAACATAGGAAACAAACAAGACATTAAAAAATAATTAAACATAGAAAAACAAAAAAAGTGACCCCTAGTGGGAAATAAGAGCATGAAGAATAATATAGAAGGTGAAATGAGAACAAGAGATGCGTAACAAACATGATAAAGTTAAGTCACATGAGCCAAATGTTGTGTGCACTTAAAGAATGTGACTGCAATTAGTAGATAAAATATATGTGATTCTATGTGGGCAGTAGGGTGGGCTCCCCCCCCATCCCTCATTTGGCCACTCGGATTTCTGGGTGGGCATGAGGTGGCTTTGGGACGGATATGGTGCTCGCGGATGTGGCATTGCCATGTCATTTCTAGCCTCTCTAAATTGCCGATGGGAGGAGATGGGATTATTTGAAGTGTTTAGCTCTTGAAAATAGCGGAGCCTTTGGTGTTTGACAGGGGGAATGTATGGCACAGTTTTCAGTGCGCCGTCTGCGTGACACGTCGGGTATGACAATCATAGAAATGACAGCTGAAGGGCCGGGTGGCGTCTCACTTCATTCGAAGTGATAATGGTATGTAGGCGGAAGGACAGAGCTCGTAGTAAATCTTCATGGCAAGGACGAGATGATCGCTCCGCCATTATTCAGATTTGTGTGTGGAGGCCCGACTGAACTTCTCACAGGTCTATTAATGGATCTAATGAAATCATTTTTAATGTTATGTCTTCGAAATTTGGCATTGTCTTTTGTTTCTTTGCAGGGAACGACTGTCAAGGCTTTGCAAATGGCAAGGACGACAAGGTCGAAATTCATCATCCATATTTCGGCGGAAGGATTGGAAAGCTTTGGTGTCGACACACCAGTCTCTTTGGTGGCTACAGAGAGGCAGATTGCCTTTCGGGAAGTTACGAACCAAAGATTAAAGAGAATTTTGTTCGAGGATGATCCGGTGTCAATAGTTGCTGTCAAAATGATCCTTGGCAAAGAACACTTGGAAAGAAAGGAGTTTGCCAGAGATAATGCCCATATCTCCTCTCGGTTTCTCGCAGTGCTTTTGGACTTGGAGACCCCGAAGGCGGTGGCTAAGGAGATGATGGTGCACTTGTTTCGTGACGACTTGCTCAGAGGTCTTGAGGAAACATTGAAGGCGGCCTTCATAGGCAAAGGTATTCCGCGCCCTGCTGACTTGGCTCTCCTATGGGACACGGAGGATGCTGTTAAAGTTTATCCTTTCCTCTTAGACATCAAAGGGCCTGCATTGTCGAGGCACAAAAAGCTTGCAGATGTGGCTGTGGATTTCTTGAAGAGAAAGTTGAAGATGGTGCCGGAGGAGGGGCTGGAGTGGATGGAAGGTTTCATAAGGTTTGCTGAAATAAACGGTTTTATGTGAGGCTTGGCCTTTGTGGTTGAAGTTTTTTAAGTTTTATTGTTTTTTGCTGTCAATTTTGGTGGTCTTCTGCACAAAAAGTTTGTAAATTTCGTCTTAAGTTGGATGAGGCTCGGCCTTCGAACCAATTTTTTTGTATCAATGTTTATAGCGGCTTGTTTTTTGATGCTCGCAATGGGACTGTTGAAATTGTGATATCGTGTCCCGGCTGGGATGGTATTTTGTTCGGCTGCGTGTCCAGGATGGATTTTTTCCTACTTTGCAGATGCTTGTATATCTCTTCAAAATCAATATAAAAACTACCTTGCGTATAAAATAAAATAAAAAATAAAATGTGATTCTATACTAAATACTTGTGAATCAAGGAGATGAATAAACTAGAATATATTGTTGATTGTAAATAAGATTTATGTTTAATGTGATAGAAATGAAGAATGAAAAAAAGGAGCGAAGTCCCCAAGTCAAGAAAGGACTACAAATGAATTTTTCAATATCTTTTTAAAAAGAAAAAGCATGTTTCCATAAAGGAAATATTATCCAAATCAAGTTTGACTAAAAAAATAGAAATCCTTAGGTATATAAGGAAAGAATATAGGGCAAGTGGAAAGGCTCGAGAGATGAACTTTAACTTCCATTATTTCTCTCAATAAAAAAATAATATTTAGATTATGGAATTCAACAATACAATAATTATGTAATGAATGCAAAAAGAAACATAATGTTTCAATGACTTCCTTAGATGGTGAACAATAAAATTAAAAATAAAATCCAATAAAGTTTTTACTAATGAAACCCCAAAATGGGTTCTCTTAAAGATGAGATTTTTTTTTTCCAATATGGAGGATTGTGATGCTTGAATTTATCCAAAAATTATTAAAATTAGAAATCAAAGTAAAATCTCCACAAAAGAGAGATCCAAGATCTTCAATAGTGATGTAGCATGGGATATGAGAGTTGAATTGTCAATCAAGAGAGAATGAGAGATGTTTGGAGAGAAAAGCTATAAGAGAGTGAGCTTGTAAAAACTTGGCATGTAGAAAAATAAAATAATGACTATCAGAGACTTGGAATTATTTTAGAGAACTTGTTTTCATGTTTTAAAGAGGGAAAACAATTGATTTGGAGAGAGATAATTGGGTAAAATTTAGTGTCAAAAGGGAATCCAAAGATAAATAACCATGGGAAGGTGTGATATTAAATAAAGTTTAATAAATAGTTTGATAGTTGTTGGAATGTTGTCATGACTTGTTTTATTGTCTTATCTAGAGATGTTAGAGTGGTTGTTCTAATGTTAATCTAGTCACACTAGAGTCTTGGGAGCTAGGTTTTAGAAGTCGTGATTGAAATGTGAGAAAGTGAAAGGAGATGTTTAGAGAAACATAATATTTGATAAAACTATAAGGATTGATATACTTCAACATTTTTTGGGTTAGGTGTAAGACTAATGCAATAGGTTAAATGTGACCTAATACATGTTATAGAGGTGGACACTAAAGTTTGCAACTCATAGTGTGAAAGTTGCAAAGGGTATATGATTTTTGACACTATATTTTGCCCCCACTTTAGTGGGTTTATGTCATTATGTGTAGAAGCTATGCGAAAGTACATAAATGAAAAATTGCTAAAAGTGACTTGATAAATGTAAATATTTTGAATATATAAAAAATAATATATTGGTTGGATCAATTGTGTTTTGGTTTAAAATTTATAAAATATATACATTAGGAAAGTGTACCTTGCAAAACCAAATGTTAGGAAGTATGTCCCATTTAAAACTGTGTTGCATGGCTAAAAAAATAAATGTGTTAGGAAGACATCCTATAAAACAAGTGCCAGTGCATCATAATCTAGTAACATGTATATATGTGCGCTATAAATCCTAAAAAATTGTAATTAAGTCATACATATAAAAATGAAGTTCTCCATAGGTGATGATAAATGATATGCACATAGAGCTAAGAAATTTTTTTCCCAAGAGAGGATACAATTAGAAGAAAGATGTATGATTCTTGGGCTAGAGCATTCTATTTCCAAAAATCTAAAAAGGAGGTTTAGTGGTCAAAATAAAAATGATGTCACTCACGAGCCAAATATAATTGTTGTGGGTGAAATGCCAAAGTATACATGTAAATGACAATGTGTATTTTGAGAGAAAGAAATGATGAAGGTTGGGGTTCACTAGAAATGCAAATGGGAAATAAATAATCTACTTTTTTTAATATGATAAATTCTTTTAAATTATTCATCCTAAAAATTATACTAGTAATATGATGTAAAACAGTTTATGTTAGAGTAATCATGCATTAGCTAATAATTAATTATTAGTCTAATTTATTCTCATACACTTAAGCTAAACTTAGGAGTGATTTACTATATTGGATCATTTTGTGTCATTACACGAGATGTTATCTCTCAAACTCTCGAAATCTCAACCTTTGGGGACTCTTGTTTTCCTTGAAGATTCTTGAGGTTCATTTTGTAGTTTTTTCTTGTTGAGAAATTTATCAATTCTTTGTTTGTAGATCTCTTGTGCGAAAGGTGTATTTGTTCATTGTTTGATCTTGTGGCTTGTGTTTTTCACAATTCTAACAATTTACTTAAAGAAAGCACATAAAATTACATTACTAGTTAAGTTTCAATTTATTTGTCCTTTCACTTAGATTGCTAAGGGCAACCTATTTAAATTGATTCCTAACTTAAAAACAATATTGTTGAGAAATAAAAATGATATACAATCCAAGTTTACGCTACTTAATATTCTTAGGTTTAGTGATAATGAAATGTACGAATGACAAGTGTTCAAAGAAATTTGACAAGTAATAAAAACCCGAGATGGAACTTGGATATAAAGACCATATGAATATATTCACAAGGTATTTGGAAGACAACATGAGAAAATTATAATATTGACATTGGCTCACCTGTGGCGATGTTGGCACAATCTTACTTGTGTCTTATGCACAAAAATAAAAGAGTGACAATATAAATAGTGATGAACACAAAGGTACTAAAATTCAAAGATAATGGTGAACTAAAAATTATGCTAAACTTTTCAAAAATAAAAGAAAAATAAAATGAGGGGAAATGAAAAGTGAATCTCTAGGTTTTCAGAGTGGAGGAGATTAATATTGAAATTTAAATCTCATGTGTTGGTGTAAACACGTGTTTTACCTATCTATGTGGGTAAAAACACAAACCTGTGTCACTTTATAAAGGAATCAATCAACAACAAAAAAAATTCTGAACTTCGACCACATAAAAGTGGTCTTTATGTTTTGAATTTCAAAATGATGTAAACTAATGAAATGTATAACTTTTGATGAAGTTTATTCCTGTAATTTTTTAGATTTAAAAAAAAATTGTTTTCATTACTTTTTTATCAATTTAAGAACATATTTTGGAATGTTGAAAATTTTAGAAAAAAGTGACTTCACGGGCCGCCAAGAAATAAATTGAAAAAAACTTCATTTCTCCCTAATTTTTTTTTCTCCAAATAGGTAACTTCAATATCTTGTGCATTGAAAAAATAAAAAAATTGATGTATATTTTTCTCATAATAACGTTTTAAAGTCAAACTTGTCAGAATTCGACAATTTTCATGGGCCATCAACTATTGTCTATTTTTTTAATCATTTTCAAAAAACAAATTATACCCTTTTGATGAAGACTCTCTCCTCTTGTGCCCCATATATATTTAAAAAAAAATTAATATGTTTTACTATTTTTTTAATTTCTAATTAGCCTCTTTTTTAACTTTAACAACCTACTTGCATTATTTTAAAAATAAAATATATTACAACTAATCAAAATATTAAATAAATTTCATATTTGGATTCACCACTTTGAGCTCTACAAAAGTGTATTTTACTTTTTTGCAGAAAAATCATTCTGATTGAAGAAATACTTAGTTGAAGTTGAAAGTTTCATAAAATTCTAAAAAACGCTGAGTTGGTTGCCAATTAGGATGCCACATAGATAGTTTCAGTAGAAAGGGTTTCACTCGAAACCCTTTCTATAGAAACCTCACACATTAAAAAATCCAATTTCAAAGCGGGAAAAGGAAAAAATTATTATTTTGGGATTCAGGTGAAACTTATTCGGCCGAAACCCTGTGAGCCATGTATAGGCCATGTGGTTTCGGTCGAAACCTATTTGGCCGAAACTTTTCCGGCCAAAAATATTTCGCTCGGAACTATTTATTTGGCTGAAAGTGTGACATAGCTTTGTGCTTTTACCCAGGTCCTATTTACATGTTAATTCCACTTAAGTTTTAGGAGAGATTTTTCTAGATAGTGTTAGTTGTCACTAGATCTTATCTTATCTTTTGACATTTAATGCTGTGTCTTAAGTCATTTAATATTTGTTGCTCATTATACAAGATTAAGACACATGTCAAGATCTTGTCTAATCCTATCTCATAACTTTCCTTTATAAACAAGGAATCATTTCTACATCTTAAGTCAATTCAGTTTAGTTGAGTTAGTTGAATATATCACTACAATCTTGAGTATTGCATAATGGCCATATTTGGCATCCATTATTGCAGATCTATGTTCTTTCTTTTCCCTCTTGTAGAAGGTTGTTTTTGGTTTTTGCAGGTGATCCTAGAGGCTTGAGTCCTTGAGTGACTCTAACATGGTATCACAACTTTAGAATTGCAAAACCCCTTCTTAGATTTGAGGATGATTCAAAATTTAGATTTTGTTAGATGCACATTAAGGAAAAAAAAACCTCACAATTGAGTCTAGAAGGTCCAAAAACCCCTATTTTCATATAAAATACTTCATATTTGGGCGAAACTTTTTTTGAGCCATTTTTGAAGGGTTTGGACAAAAGCTACAAAATTCTATCCCTACATCATACGATATGTATAGGATGTACTGTTGCAACATCAATAGATGTTAGGAGCTAGTAGATTTAGTAGAGAATTTTATTTGCATGATAAAATATTCTTCGTCTGCAAATCATCTTTGCGTACATATCGTGTCAACACTATTTGAGTACGATCGATAGAGTTTGAAAATTGATTTTTTAATAGTAAATGATTTTTGTGCTAGATTAGTAGTTTGGTTGAAGTGGTAGGTCTTATTGGCTATTTCCCTTGGTCAAAGGGGGCTAGGCGATACCCTAGCCACCACTTGAGCAACGTGAGGGGCTGTCGCTTGGGCGTCGCCTTTGCCAACTTATCGTCGCTGGTGGTGACGTAAATCTTTATTTTTTTAATTATTTTTTTTCAATCGATGGTCAAATCAACGCCGAGGGCTAAAGGCCCAAGTGCTTAATTTTTTTCCCCCAAAGCCCTAATAAGGAATTTTTTTCAAAATGCCATAACTTTCCGCTAGGGTGTCAAAATTTTGCAAACAAGATATTGATGGAAAATTGGTTTGAGCATTTCACAATGGTGCAAGCCATTTTTTTAGATTTTTCCTCAGGTGAATTTTATAGCTGGATGAAGTCAAATTTTCCTCTTTGGACCTTCAAGCTCATAATTTTTTTTTAGATTATCCAATTTTCATGATTTTTGCAGTGTTGGAAATTTATTTATGAGCTCTACATTTCTATTCATGCACTTTTTTTTGGATTGAGCCCCATATATCTTTTATTTAGATTTGTGAAAAATTGCATTCTATTGATTAGTTGGACATATTGATACTTGGAGAAGAGTTGTCCTCTTGGGAAGGCTTCATTTTCAGTGTAGATCATATCGGGAAATTTTACTTTCAGTTTGAGGTTCTCATTTTGAGATATTGTTGTAATTTTCCATCTTTGATCCATCTTGGCATTATAACATTTTGAACAAAATTTTGGCATTGTAAACAAACTGCATATAAAGTGCCAAAATATATTATTGGGGGATTCTTGATTGATTGATTGAGGGGGTCTCTTGGTGTATTGGTTTGAATTTTTTTCTTGTGCTCTTTTTTTTTCATGGATCATTCTAGATTCGTGAGAATCTCATCATATGACATCTTTGTAATTTATTTTCTCTTCTTTTGAGCCTTGTACTATGTCTTCTATTTTGAAGGGAAACAATATATACTCATGTACTTGGGAAGGGGTCTATTGCTTTTGGGGAGGGCACTTTCAGTGATGTTTTATGTGTAACTCATTTGGCAAACAATCTTCTTTCCGTATATCAAATTACACATGGTGGAGATAGGAGGAGTGTGGAGTTCACTCTTGATTTATTTATCATTAGAGACTTGGAGAGTAGATAGATTCTTGCTACATGGATGGTTGATCATTTATCTTGGTTGTACACCCTTTCAAAATTTACTTTTGATGATGAATTTGTTCCTTCGACTATTGATCATACTTCTATTGTGGACCATGATTCATAAGAGACATTTGACTTCTTGAACTTGAGAGTTCTCATTAGATCTAGTTGTTGAGCTTTCATCTCCCCCATCTTCTGTTTCATTTGCTGATGCTTGTGTTGGCATAGTTTTGGCCTCTTGTAATTTAGTGTAGTAGGATCTTCCAGTTACATTTACTTGGGATGCACATTTGATAGACATTGTTGGTTTGTTTGTTGATAAATATGGGAGACACCATCAATTGCACTCATCTTCTCTTTGATGGAGATGATCATTCTTTAGTTGTTGTGAGGGAACACTCTGACCCTCTTGTTCATTCTCTACATAATCATTCTTCATAGTTTGATGTGAGTGTGGATAATTTTGGACAACTTTTGGAGGAGGCTTCTTGTCTTGAGAGGAGTCATCTTTGTCTTTGGAGTGTGTTCTACATTTGTTTCTAGGAGATTATGGATTCACCTCTTAAGCTGTGTGGCCTAGAACACCTGTTTGGAGTGTGTTAGCTTTCAACATTGACATGGAGACACCTACGTGCAGTTTAGAGACATCACATATCATTATTCTTCCCACATCTTCCTTTTAGGAATGTGAAGACATCCTGCATATCATCGTGGTTTTATTTCTTCCTAAGGGGAGGAATGTTGTTCGATGAGATTGGATCATCTTCAACACTCAATGCCAAGCTTCTATCATTGTAATAAAATCATCATTGAGGGGACTTGCATGGTATCTCTTCTTTTTCTTATGAGGATTCTTTTTCCTTGCATGGGGATTTTTCCTTCTCATTCCTCATTGAGGGCATTTTGTATTTCATCTCTCTTTTGGGTAGGAGTTTTATCCCATTGGGTTTTCTCCTTTTCTCCATTTGTGAGAGATTGCATTGCATTTGTAGATTGGTACCTAACATGGCCTTGTAGTTGGGACCCATATTTGTACCTTTGTATAATAATACTTTCTAAATTTGTACTTAAGTGGGGGTGTTGGTGTAAATAAGTGTTTTACCTATCTAGGTCCTATTTACATGTTAAGTCCACCTAGGTCCTAGGAGGGAATCTTTCTAGATAGTGTTAGTTGTCACTAGATCTTATCTTATCTTTTGGAATTTAATGCTTGTGTCCTAAGTCATTTAATATTTGTTGAGGTAGTTGTCTCATTATACAAGATTAAGACACATGTCAAGATCTTGTCTAATCCTATCTCACAACTTGCCTCTATAAGAAATGCATCATTTGTACATCTTAAGATAATTTAGTTCAGTTGAGTCAGTCTAATATATCACTGCAAGCTTGAGTATTGCAAATTGGCCATATCTTGCATCCATTACTATAAATCTATGCTCTTAATTTTCCCTCTTTTAGAAGGTTATTTTTGGTTTTTGTAGGTGATCTTGGAGGCTTGAGTCCTTGAGTGATTCTAACAATGAGTTGGAAAAATTGTTAAGTTAATTTAAAATTTTGCGAAAATGGTCAAATCCCAACTTAGATTTTTAGTTCAATGACAATGACAATCAATTATAAATTATGTTTGTGCTAGATAATGTGACTATTGTCGATAGATAAAATACATGTGATTCTATTCTAAATTCTTGTGGAATCAAAGATGTGAATAAACCCAAGTATGATGCTGAATATAAATAAAATATTCAATATGTTTTAAAAAAGTAAATTCACAAAAGAAATATTCCTTGACGTAAGCTTGGATTAAGAGGATAGAAATCATTGGGTATGGAAGGACAAAAAGAGGGAAAGTGAAGAAGTTCAAGAGAGGGGCTTCAACTACTCTTATTTCTCTCAATAAAAGAAGAAAAAGAAGATGATTTCAATTATGGAATTTAATAATACAATTCTTATGCATTGAATTTAAAAGGAAATAAAATGCTTTAAATCTTCCTTGATGCAAAAACCTAGGAGATAGTCATATAGTTAACAATAAAATCTAAAATAAGATCAAGTAAATATTTTACTAATGAAACACCAAAAATATTGAAAAGGATAATTTTTGGCAATATGGAGGATTTTGATGTTTGAATCTCTCCAAAGATGGATTAAAACCAGAAATCAAAATTCAAATATCCAAAAAAGAGAGAGCCAAGATCTTCAACTATAGTATATGATATTAAAGTTGCATCATGAATCAAAGAGCATGAGATATTGAGTGGGCTTGTAAAAACTTTGTATGAAAAAATAAAAAAATGAAGAATATTTGTTAAAATTTAAAACCCTTTAAGGGAGCTTAGTTTATTTTAAAGAGAGGAAAATGATTTAAATTGGAGGGATATGACTGGGGATAATTTGGTGCCAATGTGGAAGCTAATGATAAATCACCTTGGAAAAATATGATATTAAGTCACACTCAACAAATAGTTTGGTGGTCATCAAAATAATGCAATCACTACTCTTTTGAACTATTCTTTATTTTTGTCTTATTTGAAGACATCAATGTAAACACACTAGCGTCTTGGGAGCTAAGTTTTAGAGATTAATTGAAATATGAGAAAGTGAAAGGAGTTGTTTAGAGAGACTTAAGGTTTAATACATTTTCAATTTTTTTGGATTATGCATAAAGCTATTGCAATAGGTTAAATGCAACCAGAGACCTATGACATAAGTGGTCACTAAAGTGATTGCAACTTATAGTGTGGAAGTTGCAGAAGGTATGCCGTTTTGACACTATCCCCCCACTATAGTGGGCTTATGTCACTATGTGTAGAAGCTAAACTAAATTATATAAATAGAAAAATGTTCAACGTAACTTGCATAAATGCGAATATTTTTGATACACAAAAAGGATAGGCCTTTGGCTGGATGGATTATGTTTTGGTTTGGAATCTACATAATAGATGCATTAGGAAAGTGCATCTTTAAAAAACTAATATTAGGAAGTACATTCCCTTCAAAACTATATGTTATATGGCTTGAAAAATAAACTTGTGAGCGAAACATAGTTTACAAAATAAATGTGAATGATCATTATCATAATTCAGTAACATGTATATATGTGTTATAAATGCTAGAAAATGGAATTAATACATACATACAAAAGGAAGATATCCATAGGTGAGGATAATGGATTTCCATAGAGAGATAAGTATACCAAAGAGGAGGACACATGTAGAAGAGATAAATTTATGATTCTTGGGTTATCATACTCTATTGATAGGAATTAGAAAGAAAATGAATCACTTGGGCTACCATTACTTTGTCTCTAGGTGATTCTAAAAATGGTGGCTTAGGGGGAAAAACAAAAATGATGTGGCTTAGGGGCCAAAATGTAACTATTTTCTTAGGAGATAAAATATAAAATGATGTGGCTTAGGGTCAAAGTATTGTTGCAAAGACGATTGTTGTTGCATCAAAAGATCAACCTGTTAATGCTCGATATAACCACGAGAGTTAATGAATCCATGAGAGGCAATTAAGCCATGTCAAGAACTCGAGCGTTCCACTGCACATCACAAGGAGACCAAGGGCGCACACCTTGCAACAATCCCCCCAACACAAGCGAGGGGTTTGAACCTGTGACCGAAGATATGATACCAATTTTTGCAAAGACGATTTTTGTTGCACCAAAAGATCGACTTGTTAATGCCCGATACAACCACTAGAGTTAATGAATCCATAGAAGGCGGTTAAGCCATGTCACAAACCTGAGCGCTGCAACACAAGGAGACCAAGGGTGTACACCTTGTAACAAGTATAAATATAAATGATGTAGATGATATACCCTCCTTAAAATGATTGTGTAGGAGGAGATAAACAATCATTTTAAGGAGAAAAGAGAGAGGGGTGCATTGAGAAGAGAATTACATGTAAGAGGTAGAGAGGAAGGAAATGAATATGATAAAGGAGTATCCATAAAAAATATAGGGAGGAAGAACGCATAATACACAATACCCATTGAAGGAATAGAGAGAAAGATGTAAATAGTTATATTTATTGTTCTCATTTAATATAAAAAGGAAAGAGACAATATTGATGAATGGAGGTAGTGAGGGATAACATAAGTTAATTAATGATTATAATAATCAAAATAATAAGAAAAATAGTGGAATAAAAAATTGAGATGAAAGGGAAGTGCAAAAAACACCTATTTTGATAAAAAGTAAATGTAGGCTAGTGGGGTGCTAGAAGAAAGTACTTGGTGGAGAAGAAGATTAAGACATGTTGGGATGATAGAAATATGTAAGTTTTTAGGAGTAAAGTGTCATTTACCTTGCAAGACTATATACATTTTGTGCATCTCCAATACTGTTATAAAGTTTCCTTAGATTCCTAGGGTGTAGCTAGAAAATAATTTATAATTAGTATTCCACGAGAAGCTTGGCATACTTGTTATATGCACTCATGAAGGAGGTGGGGCTAGCATTGGTTGTTATGAAGCTATTTTTAGAAAATTTCTCAACTATGCACATTTTATACATCTCCAACACTCTTAGAAAGTGTCCTTGGATGTCTAAGGTGTAGCTGGAAAATTATTTATAATTAATATTTCTTGGGAAGCTTAGTATTAGTTGTTATTGCACTCATGAAGGAGGTGGAGTTGGCATTAATGGTTATGAAGCTATTTTTAGAAAATTTCTCAACTTGGGCATGGGCATTGATTAGTGATCATCTTGTATGTTGTTGGTGGGTCCCATATGAGTTGGGCGATGATTTTAGATGCCTATCTTGAGAAATGTGTCATTATGGGGGAGTTACAAGTAAAAAATGCTATCTATTGTTGACGTTTTTTTTCATTCATGGCTCATTTTAAATTGCATTTACTATTCTCAAAAAAGCCTCTTCATTTTGGATGTGGGAGTTTTATATTTTACCATGGTTTGATGGTACCTTGTTTTGGGAATTTATTTGCGATATTCCTCTCTCGTTTCTCTAGAAATTGGAGGCATGAGATAGTAATTTCATATGTTTGTTTTATAGGTACGTCATAGGTGTTACGAGATGTTTTCAAAGAGAAGAGAGTGTTAGTGTGTTGGATGTATCTCTTTGTTGAAGACTGATACATTTGTCCTCTTTCTCATGTGGATTTTTTTCCCTAAAGGGTTTCTCCACATAAATTATGTGTTCATATGGTTAAATCTAATTTTTTTCTTATTGAAAATTTATGCAATCACATAATCAAATTTTATTACAAATGTGGTATAATTTTTAGGGCTGCCATTGGTATATCATCTATTTGAGCTAACAAAAGAGTGTTGCCACCATTGAAGGTGACAAAAACTTGTTGTCTTGGAATAACCATATTGAGTGTGTGAAATAATGTTATGTTCAACTGAATACCTATTGAATGGAGGTATAGACTATGCTCTATAGGATGATATTGCATAATTTTTAGTTTTTCAAGTATTAGAGACAAATAATGTATATTTCTTCTTCTTGAAGTAGATGATTGTAACTTGATGAATTCAAAGTTTCTAGTTTGAATTATGGGAATGGCATTTGTAGGATTGATATGGAACTAGAGACTTGTAAAGCCACCAAGTACTTATAGAATGCCTCTTCAAGGCCGTAATATGTTGAGAACAACACCACTTTCTCAACAATTACTCTTAATTGAGAGATGAGTTGTCCCACCCGACGTGCCAAAAACTGTTGTCAATTTGAACATGCACCCTTGTTGAAACCTAAATTCAATAAATTGGTGAAAACATGGGAATGGATTCAATGTGTGGGACCTCGCTAAATGAATCTAAACCTCCAGCTGAAGGGTTGGTTACCTTTCTAAACTAGTTGCAACAATGTTGATCCAACTCAACATTGATAACAACTAAAAGCCTAATCCTACTTACTAAATTTCACAAGGAAAAAAAGGAAGAGTGAAAAAACAAAAAAGGTGATGCACCAAGATTATAATTTTTTCTTCCTACTCATAATAGCACAAAAAAATTAACTTAAAATTCCAACAAGAACCACACAATTTTTTGTTATATTAGTTTCGAGAAGAGTATATGAAGGTTGTGGCTTGATAGACAACAAGAGGAAAGATTGAATCCACAGTTAGCCCTACAAAGTTAACATAACACAAAAAATAGGAAATGATAAAGAATATTTCATACACAGAGGCAAGAAGATTTCACACATAGTGCACAAATTGAAAATAGGTGAAAAATGGAAATTTTTACTTTTTATTTTTATTTTTTTGATAAAAGACATAAAGCCTAAAATAGTATTAATATAAGAAAAATTATAGTAGCAAAGGGAACTTGAAGTAAAACATCCCATTGATAGGAGACAAAGGGCCATATATAGAAAAATTAGCCCAAAAACATGATCAAAAGCCAAAACATGACAAAGGTAAGAACCAAGCCTGATTAAACCAGTACATCCCTAGACTCCTAGATACACAAAACTATTACATAATTATGCAGAGGACTGAATAGTTTATTCCTTCAAATTTGGTGTTGTAGGAGGCATGAGAGGATGAGTGACATATATAGCAGCACTATCATGGCCCTACATATTTTAGAAATTTGATCATAGAGACATGGACCAATTTCATTCTTGTGTGCTTTAAACACCTTATCCATTTCCACTTACTTAAGGCACTTGCAGAGCTCATTTCAGAGGCATGTACACATATAAATAACTAGAATTTTTCATTAGATCTTCATGCCAAAAAAGAACCCCAACTAGAGCTTTCCCATTATGTAGATCATACTCTTGAATGACATTACTTAAGGAGTAACCCATAAAATACTTATCATGTAGATAGTCTATCACCAATTGCACAACCAATCCATAATAGTGTAGAAGATCCATAGCATTAGAGAGAAAAATAGAGGCTACATGGGAGGGATAGATCAGAGACAGATGCCCTTGAAGAATTTGTTCACCTACGATGACCGTAATCGCCACCTCCACCTGAGCACAATCAATCTTAAAGACTTTTTTTAGCATCTTGGAGGAGAATGCACCCATCTCTAGATATTCCCATTTGTAAATTAGAATGAACATGCGTTTGTTTAGGGGATGCAACTCCATGAGAGTCACTGAGTATAAAACCAACAAAACACCACCAAAGGAAAGAGCAGACGATAATACTAAGAATTGAAGATTCAAGAGTTTAAAAAAGAAACTGCATGCTTGGGAGACATAACTTTCCATAATTTTGAGTGATGTGAAGCTACCACCTTTCCAAAAAATCATTAAAGCATATTGAAACCAACAAGTTGCATTTATGAAGAGTATGTTGTTGATGAAACCACACGCCACCAACAAACCAAAGTTTACCATCAAACACCAAAAAATGGAATTTTTATTAATATAAAAGCACAAGACTATTTACAATTGTAGAAATACAAAAATACATAGAGAAAATTGAGAATAACCCCTTAGTAAAAATTCCCAAAAGTATTTTATCCCTAGAATGGTGTTAGAGAGAGAAGAAGCACGTGGTAGGGAAAGAAACCCTACTTGTGGCTCTAAAAATCATGTGTAGAAATTCGTAACCCTAAAATTGAGCTGAAGGCATGATAAGTCAACCTCAAATAACCCCACCATACTTTTGCATTGATGATTTCAATGATGGAGTACAAAAAACCCCCACGAAATCCATTGGGAATTACAACCTCAGGAAATGGCTACCTAACATAAAGATTCTACTGTGATGGGAGAAGCATGACACTGCCTTTCCCCCTAAAATCATACCCAATAAACACATTAAAATTCTCTTACAAACCTCTAGAATGTGAGATCTGGGGACTTACAAGGATAGCTGCATGTGAATGGCCCTATAGAGGGAGGTAGGTAGAGAAAATGCCCCCTTGGTGTCATTTTTTCCTCTGCACTTCCTTTCTCACCTCTATTTTTCCTTTTAATTCACTTATTTTTCCCTTTCCTTTTGGTCTTGTCTTTACCTTAGGAACCTTTTAATTTTTTTCCTCGTCAGAAGGGGAGGCATTAGGAACCTATTGGAAGTTCCAAAGGTTCTTGGAACCTTGAAATCCTTAGATAACTCTTCACTTCTTTCCTTTTCCTTTCTTTGTCTTAGGTTCCCCTTCATTACCCTTGGTGCTTGGGTCTATGGTTCCCCAAGAATTGGGAATTTTTGGAGGTTCTTGTGGTTCCTAGAAGCTTCGACACCTGCTTCCTCTTTCTTCGTTTGCCTAATTTTGTCTTGGTTTTGAATTTTTTATCTCTCCCTTTGACCTTGGCCTCATGGTTTGTATTTATTAGGGGTCTAAGGTTCACCCAAAATTAGGAACCTTGTTGGAGGTTCCCATGGCTCTAATAGGAACTCCCAGTGCCCTTTTCTTCTTCTGCCTTATCTTTTTTCTCTCTTTTTTCCTTTTACTTGGATTTACCTTTGTGGTTGAGATCCCTGTTGAGGCTTAGTGAAGACCTAGGAACATTTCAAAGGTTCCTTAGGTTTTTAGAACCTAAGGGACCTTTGAGTCTTATTTCATGCTTCTTTCCATTGACTTCATCTTCTTTACTTAGTTCTTGCTAGGGGGAAGATAGGTACTAGGAACCAAAACCTTGGTTTTGACTTTAGTTCCTTTGCACCTATGTGGCCTTTGTCCTTGGTCAACCTCGTTAGGGTTCTATCTAGAACCAAAAACCTTTTTTGAAGTTTCCATGGTTCTAGGAATTACCAAAAATTTCAATGCTAAGCCTTTTCTCTTTTTACTTGCTTTATCCTTTCGCTATCCACCTTCAGTTCCTCCACCAAGTTCTTTTTCGTGAAAGGTTTCTCAAGAACCAGGAATCATTAGAGGTTCTTGTAGTTTCACAAACCTAAATACTTCTCAACAAATTTTAAAAATGGCTAAGGATGGGCTCACGAGTTAAAGGACAAGAAGGAACCATGAATCAATTAGTGGTTCCTATGGTTTCGAGATACCAATCGAAGGCCAACAAGGTTCCAAAAACCAACTAAACCTCTGATTGGCTATAACTTAACCAATTTCAACCCATTTTTCTGCAAATTTGAATCAAGGATACACATTTATGTTTTTTACAAGATGGAATACTTAGAAAACCTTCACACTTATCCAATTTCAATATTTTTCAATTTAGACAACTGACTAAGGAATGAAAAGGGAAACCACAATCCAAAGGCACGTTTGACATAATTACCCACATGAATCTCTTAGATCGATTATAATTTTTGGGAAAATACAAGGTGGGCACACAATGTTAACAAAAAATATAACTCTTATACTCATGCAATGTCAATTACAACTCCCAATAGGACATAAATATCAAATGTAACTTCTACACCTAGAATATATATTATTTACGTCTTTTACTTGTCACTCCTGGTAGGCATAAATCCCAAAGTTTTCTTACCATTTTGTTTCCATTGTACATGTAAAAACCATCGATAATAAATAAAATACACCACTTACCTACCTAATGCCTAAGATTATCGATGTGTAATAAATGACCCTTCATTAATCTATAACTACCACTATCATATTTTAACCCCCTTGTAAATACCATTACATCTAGTATTCCAATAATCAAGGAAAATAGTGATAACAAATTTTCTAGCTACCTAAATGGGTGTATATGTACCCATTCCCAATATGTTGTAGACACATAACAATACATCAAGTCTGCAAGATTAATATTTCCTAACTCATAATATTCCCCCACTTGTTATTTTAGACTACAATGACATATATAAGAATATAAAATATATCTGTAGACACCTAAAATAATTCACATAATCATCAAATCCTAGTTATTACCATTAATTATTATCATCATCATTATTACCATTTATCACATTAATTTATCATTTATGATCATTAATTACATTCATTAATCATTAATCATTTATTAATTAATAATGAATTAATCCATTAAACCATTTGTCTATTATGCATTTAATTAAATAATATTTTATTATTTAATTAAATGATATTTATTTTCTCTATTCACTCATTAGTTAACTCCTCTTTTCTCTTTAGTCAACTTCATCTTCTTTGATCAATTAACTTAGTCTCTCTTTAGAAACTCAATCTTCTTCCATCAATTAACTCAGTCTCTGTTTAGAAACATCTTCTTCTCTCTTGAATCAATTTGGTTTGTTAAAGGAAACTTTGTGTGCATATTTATCCATTATTTTAATTAGAAAATTTAATATTATCCTCTCATGACTCGAAATGGTAATATCTCTTTGTAGTTGAGTTGACTCCACTAGTTCTCCAACTAGCTTAGATGATGGTTCTTATCTTCACTTCAAAAGTTTATAAATACAATCCTTTCTTCATCACTTGTCATTCAATCATGTCTAAGTAATCACATTCTATCGAAACCACTTCATAATCCATCACACATCTAAGCAATTCTATTTTTTTGAATCTATCACTCATTGTCTTATTAGTGTTATTCTAATATTGTACCCATATTCCTACAAAAAAGTGACATATAAAGTCATTTTTTGAGGTTTGCAGTGAACTTCATAGATTAGGTTTATTTTGATTCCATTTATTATTTTCAATTCCATTTGATTTCTAGTAAATTCAAAATTCGCTGATTATAGAATCAAGTATAAGATACAATACTTATGGCTTCCCTGCACCAAGAGATATTTTTTATGTTCAGTAAATTCATAAGTGAATCTACAACATCATTTGAAGTGTTAACCTTTTGTAACATTACCTTACCATTATCTACCATCTTGCAAAAAAAATGGTAGTATTAATAAACATGTTTATTATGAGTATGGTACATGGGATTCTCGCCCAAATAAAAAATACTCTCATTGTCACATCTAATTTTAAACACCTTGCAATCACAACCAATACTTGAATAGTCTTTGTAACCATATTTCCTTCTTAGAGGTATGTGTAGTAGCAATATAATCTTATTTCATGGTGAAAAAATAATTGTGGTTTTCCTCTTACTCATCCAACTAATTGCATTACCAAACAAAGAGAACACAACCACTAGTGAACCTTCGACTATCAAAGTCACCAACCCAGTTTGCATCAATAAAACCATATACATCCAATGTATTTCCATCATAATTAGTACCAAAATAGAATAATAAATAATCATAAGTTTCTTACAAATATGTAAACACATTTTTAACATAATCTAATGGTCTTTACTAATGTTTGAAATAAACTTGTTATGAAATCCCCCTGCTTCAGAAATATCAAGTCTAGTGCAAACTATTGCAAACTTTAGGCTACAACCAACACTAGCATATAAGAAATGTTAGAAATATTATTAAAATCATCATAAAATTTAGGATACATATCTAAGGAAATATTAATGCCAATTAGTACAAGAATACTAATTGGTTTACAACCATGCATATAAAATCTCTATAAAATAGTATAAACATAATTACTTTGACTCAGCCAAATATCTTTGTGTACTCAATCTCTATTGAAATCCATGCTAAGAATTTATTTTTTATCCCCTAAATCCTTTATATTGAATGTTCTAGATAGTCGAATTTTGTGCTCCTTAATTATCCCCTTGCCATTACCAATAAACATATCATCCACATGTACAAGACAATGATTAAAATTTATTCATCAATAATTTTAGCATAAACATAGTGATCTTCTTCACTACTAAAATTTTAATGCAAACACATCAAAATTTTTATTACACATAGGGTGACCATTTTAGTCAATACAATAAAAATCTTAAGTAGTAAAAGAAATGTTTATTTTATTTTATTATAAAACCATAAGCTATTGTCATATAACTTTCTTCCTCAAGATCCCCACGTAAGAAAGAAATTTTAATATCCATTTGTTCAATCTCAAACCACAAGTTGTAGTAATAGATAATAGGAATCTAATAGAAGATAATTTACCAATAGTAGATAAAATTTTACCAGAATAAACCTTGTATCTTTGGGAGTATCCCTTAGTCACTAGTTTGGCCTTGTATCTCTCTAATAGGTCCAACTAGGATAGACAAAGTTATTCAGCCATATGGCTTTAGACAAAGACCATTGTGCGTACGGATGGTAGACTTTGTATCTTTGTACTTCTCCCTCAGCAATGAATTTAGCAACAACGTTTCTTCCATAATGTCATTCAATTGACTCGCGGGGTCAACTAAGACCCCTGTCAGAATGTTTCCATTGAAGCGAGCGAGAATGTAGAGGGGAGAAGGCTTGTTCTTCAAGGGCATATTGTGCGAGGTAAAGGTCACATTTGGCGAGCTGATCACAGGCTGCATGGTAGGAGTAACCGTGACCATGTTAACATATGCCTCGGGCCGAGTGGTAAAATCAGAGGGATTGATAATTAAGTTGGAAAAATGCGACGAAAACGGGTTTGTGTATGATGGTACTAATAGAATGCATTTGCATCATACCAAATAGGGTAAGGTTCCTTGAGAGTTTTAAGGTTCTCCAAGGTTATGATCTTATCCTTCAACAACTTCTGTAAGATGGAAGAATAAGATTCTACTAAGTTTGTGAACTTTTTGTTGCATCTAAGGTCATT